>CM077228.1:31179470-31236970 GCA_039654775.1 Spinibarbus caldwelli
GGGAATTCCAGCTTTTCCAAGTTTGAGAGGGCTGTATTTCATAAGCTAAACAAAATTGAAGAATGGCTCTTCGATGTTGAACACCTGCTGAGAACCAGCATGGCATCTCGACTGCCAGAAATCCAAGACATTTTAGACAAGCCATGTAATGTGCCTGATGACTTGGACACATTCATGCAGAGAGTGGTAAGAAATTTAAGTTGGTTGTGAAAAAAGGTTTTCTTCTAGGAAGTATTTTAATAGGGACACTTACCAAATGAGGTTCACTAACCAAAAAGTTACTTAGAGCTAAATAAATGTATATACAGTTATTAAGGGTACATTAAAAGCTCTGAAAATAACAATAATCAATAACAATCACTGCTGGTGTATAAGACGGATGCAGTTGTATCCTCTTTCCTTTATCATTTAATATATGTAGATGATCTACTGAAGTAGTACAGTTTAATAAACTGTATATTTAAATTATTATTTAATTTACTTTTTTTTTTTTAATCTACAAGAGGAATGCTTTAGATTTATGTCAAAAATTATTTCTTTATTCAGAAACAGAAGTAACTTCAAGTTATGTGTATTCTATTTTGAATTTTATTAGTGCAACAACACACCCCCTTAAAGTAATATGTAAGATTTTTGTAATAAAATATCCAAAAACTACTTGCACAGTGTGATATATTTCATGCAGTTGTGCATTTATGTTATACTAAAAGTGTTTATAATTCCAGAGAAATTCCAATTTTAAATAATGACTTGTCCCTGGTCATTGTCGCCTATCAATGACATAATATCCGCATATCCCTGGTTTCCGCTTGTAGAAACTATGGCAACACACAGACACAAATGCTGCAGTACAGTTCAACTAAATCAATTACGGCTGTCGTGAATAAAATGAAAATGAAATGAAAAGTGTTGACCGCAGCATTAAATTTAGATCTGCTCAAAGTTGTGCCATGATTTTTTACACGTTTTTACAGTGTTGCTCATTATAGCCAATCACACACGAGTGTGTTGAGCTTATGAATGCAATGGCCAATCAGTTTTTGTTCACTGGACGCAATGGCTGACTGAATTCGGCTCGCACAATTCTCTCATAGACAACAAAGTACAGATGTACTTATGATGTAAGAGATTCATTCATCAAACCGTGTATAGACAGCTTTACTGATTATAAGTGGAGTTTTTTGAGAGTGCTTAAACTCGCGGTAGACAGTCATGTTCTTTCACAATGTAAATGTTCTTTGCTCACATTCTCTTTGTAATGTATTCGCTGTTTGAATAACTGTGGAAGGTACAATTAATTTAAAAAATGTATTACCTCATCCGTGAACATCCTCTTTCACAGCATCATCAAGCTTCGCCTTTGTTATTGTTTTGAAAATGTGACCTCTAGTGGTGAAAACTTACATATTGTGCTTTCAATAAATACATCAGACCTGGCGGGCATTAAGACATGGGGAAGGCTGCTGTAGAGCATCCACACCAGATGCATCCCTTTGTGCTCCCATTCACAAGTTTAAGGCAGCAATCCAAAACAGTGAATCTAATCACAGTATAGGCAAACATTCACTTCAAGAATGAACACACTGCTGGTGTGATCTTATCAAGTGAAAAGTGAAGTTCGTGATGTGTTGTCAAGTATGGTAACCCATACTCGAAATTAGTGCTCTGCTTTTACCTGTGAACACACACCCCGAGCAGTGGGCAGCCATTGCTCCAGCGCCCAGGGAGCAATTGGGGATTTGGTGCCTTGTTCACATGAGTTATTGCAGGCGCATATCAATATGTTATCATATCGTTATATCAGCATAATACTTTTTACATTATCAGATGCCGATTATTATATTTTAAGCCTTTGTCAGCCAATTGCGATGTTGTTCTGATAATATCATGCAACCCTTTTAAATTTCACAAATATCCATCTTTATGTTGAGCTGTCTTTTGTGTTTTAAATTATACAATATTTTGCAATTCTGCACCATTCTGTATTTTTGTGTTGCTATTAGGGCTGTGCAGTATATCGAGTTTGTATAATATATATTTTATATTTTAAAAATATATTTTATAAACGAAATAGGATGAAGCAGTAATGATTAAACTAGGGGTGTAACGATACACATAAGTCAAGGTTTGGTACGTACCTCGGTTTTGGGGTCACGGATCAATGCGTGTTCAGTACACCACGGAAAATAAGCAACAAATCTACAATCCTAGGTATCTTTTCATTTATTTTGAACAGACAGTAGTTCAGATTACAGTTTGTTTCACCTAGCATCTCCTGATGTGAAAATACAAAATATTGTAACATTATATTATAATTATGTTATATACAATGTGCAGTACATCTACAGTAGTCAACATTTGAAGTGGATCAAAAAAAAAGTTCATGAAAGTTGTCCTAACACTGCATGAAGAGTCAAATCCGGTAATATCTGTCCATGGTAAATTGCCGTGTAATTTCAGGTTTGCCGGATGTATGTGGAAATTACCTGAGCCATGTTACACAGACCAGTAAATTTCCAGAAATACCCATGTACTCCGGTGTACACAGACATATACAGGAATCTGTGAAATTTCATGGACATATACATAAGTTCAGAAGGTTGTTGCAATGTTTTATTATCCTTTTTTGTATTGTTTCGCCTACCCGATTAATAGTCTTTTAGGTATCCTGCAGGAATTATGATGAGGCTATGAGGAAGAAGTTTTCATAGTTTCACTCTGGAAAGGCCCAGCTGAAACAAAAAAGATTGTAGCAAAAAAGCCAAAGAGAGACAACAAGTTTAGAAATTGACATGATGTTCTTAAATAGGCTATTATCCTGTAGTGATTATTGTCAACATTACTGTTGTTTTGCAGTTGCTGGAGACAAGGTTAACCGAGACAAACACAGAAAGAGCATTGTAGAGGACAGAAATGGTGGCGCTCAATGTAAGATGAGGAAGATGTTGTTGATGTGGACGCTCACAGGATCTACAGTGAGGAATGGAGTCTGCTGGGACACTTCATTTCACTTGTTATTAACTGCATTTGTTTGAAATCTCCCACATGAAAAAATACTATAGTAAATTTACTATAGAAAATGTAGTAACATTTCTATAGTAAATACTATAGTGTTTTTGAACCATACTATAGTAAAGATACTATAGTAAATTGTGGGGGGGGATACTATAGTAATTTATAGTAAATTTACCATAGAAAATGTTGTAACATTTCTCTAGTAAATACTACGGTGTTTTTGAATCATACTATAGTAAAGGTACTACAGTAAATTGTACTAATTTATGAATGGTAATTTGCTGTGGTAATCCTACTATAGTAATATAGACAAATTACTTTAGCCATTACTGTAGTAAATGTTCTAACAATCCAGTATAGGATATAACAACATATACTAATACAACGCATACAAATTCCTTAAAAAGAACAACACCAAACAACATCTTAAGTAGTAATATTATTATTATTTTTTTTTTTCTTGGCTGCGTTGTTTAACTTTTGCCCGTCTTTGCTGTCAAGCAGAAATGGGAGTCTGGCCTTAGCACCCGTGAAAAAACACACACAAACACATGTTAATTTATTACTAGGGCTGGGTATCGTTCAAAAATTTTCAATATCGATACCGATACCTTGAGTTCGATACTGGTTCCTGAATAATACTTTTTTCGATACCAATTTTATGAAATCGGTTTTAACAAGATTACATTATCTCAAAAACCTTTAGCTTTATTTATTCAGCTTGTTGACATTTATACAGACTCAAAGCCTCATCTCCTGAGCCACTGCACAAAGGAACAAAATATATCCAACTCAATAAATCAGTGCAAATAGTTTTAAAAAAGTTCAAATAGTTTTCAGTTTACACATCTGTTAGGCTACATTTACACTAGTGCGTGTTCATTTTAAAATGCATAGCTCAGACAGAATCATAATTTCTATTCATTTATTCTAGGTTGTTAAAGACTTCAAGAAACTGAAAATCTTTATCCAATTTCATAAGTGGGTGTTTTATTTTCTTTCACCATATGTTTTATTGTTATTAAATTCTGTGTTGTGGTATGTCTAATTATTTGGATGCATAAAAACAAATTCGTTTTGTAGTGAATTTTGCTTTCGCTAACCTAAGGAGGCGAAATAGTGTAGTGATGAGTACTCAAGTCACAGGTGACGTTATGATTTTTGGATCACGTGTCACTTAAGGTGTGGTTAGGAGTACATCACATAAGAAAGATTGGTGGGATACCTAACTTGTAGAACCTTACTGCATTATCAACACAAGGAAGACACAAGTGTAATGAAATAAATTTTATTAACAAAAGATAGACAAGAGTAATCAACAACTACTATATGAATACCATGAATGAAAAAGGAATAAAGTGCATAAGATGCATAAAATGCAAGTGATTATGTTGGATGTTGCTATGTCAGAGCTACGTTATCTGGAAAGATAAACTGTCACTACTCTGAAACAAGTAAGGTGAAGAGCCTTATTACGCATTAAACAAATACCTGAAAGATTATTTGTTATCAACTGCAATCAGCTATATAACATCTCATGTCAATTAGAAAACTCATACGGATAATACACAACAATGCCAAGGTCTCTGGAAGAGGTTTGGATAGGTGATAGTTACGTTCTCTGTGGTTGAGTGAGCAGTCCGGTGGCAGTGACTTCATCCACTGGTTGTGCTGGTAACAATGCAGTGGGGAAAGGAGCAGGAATCCGTTTCGACAGCCTTGAACACGAAGCGCTGGAGGATGCTGATCTCCTGGAGCACCAAAGGGTCCTAAAATCTGGAACACGCAGATGTGGCCCTGGAGTAGGTGCAGAAGGTCCTTAGCCTGGAACACGTAAGCAAAGGTACCTTGGAGTGAAGGTTTGCTCTCCGGAACTTAACCTTGTTGCAAATGTCTGTGTGTCTTCTGCCTCTCTGGGCTAGAGACCCAGAATTTGGTTGATCCGCTTTGTCTCTCTAGGATGGAGACTCAGGATGTGCTGCATCTGTTGTTGTCTCGCTGGACGAAGACTCTGAAGTCTGAACGTAGATTATCTCTTTCCTCGCAGGCTGGAGGCTCAGAACGTGGTCATATCTGTTGCTCCCTTCCCAGTAACAGGACTCAAACACGGGTTGTTTCTGTTAACGTCTTTTCCATTGGAGTACTCAGACTCAGAACGGATTGTTTCTGTTAGTGTCTCTCTGGATGTGCTGGAGACTCAGAAACTCTGATGTTTCTGTTAGTGTCTCTCCCTTTCGGGACTCAGACTCAGAACAAGGAGTGTCTTTTGAGAAGGTATCTTTATCCCTTTCCAATTAGGAGGAGATTGCAATCTGGCGCTTCTCCGTTTCCAGGCTGTGATTGGCTATTTCCATCAGAGTGGGGGGGACACGGTGTGGCCCACCCTTCTTTCCTCCTGTGGAACTTATTTGCATAGTCCAAACACACATTTAGAAAAGTATCACTAAAGTTTTACCAATGCATCATTCACTTACCAAACCACAACCAGAATACCTTTGGCAATGTTACGAACACATTAAGTCCAAACATGATGGAAGATTATTGAACTGTCATGCATGCATTCATTTGTCCATTAACAGCTGAGTTTGTGTAAGATGTTGCACTAAACATCGCTGTCACTGAGAATACTTATTTCTCTGAATAAATATGAGATGTGTGTGTTGTAGTGTGCATCAGTTTTAAGGTTTGAAAACCATTTGAATGGATCTCTGTGATCTCTCTTTGTTTCACCCACTGCTGCTGTGTCCAGAGGTCCTAAGGAATTTTTATGGCGGTCACAGGCCAAAACCTGAGCGATCAGTCTGTTGGTGGGTGAAGGGCAGAAACTGCATTTTGACCAATGAGAAGTCCTGTCCGTCCCGGGCTTTGTACCAAAGGTCTTCTTCTTGCCCTCTAAGAGGTGTCTGACTGTTGTCCTGGCATCTTTATCTGATGGCGTTATCTGATGACAGTTTGCTTGTTAGTCCACCAAGATCCAATCAAAATGTAGCAAACCTTTGTCCACTATAGTGGTCAGAGAGGGGCCCTGCCATAAACTGGCCCTGGAATGTGCTGTCCACTACAGTTTATTCAAATTTATTCTTAAAATAGCCCTATGAAATGTTTTCTTTTTCCTCAGAAAATCTGTGTTCTGTATCTGGTTTTCAAATGAAGGCATAAAACATTCATTTCATTTATCTTTAAATTATTGAAAATCAAACTTTATTTATGTATTTTGGCAAACAAAGGGGGTTTACTATTAAAATTAAAACATGGAAGAAATGTTGTGTGATCATTACTTAAAAAAATAAAGTTTTAATAATTTTATTATTTACTTATTCAGCCCACTTTAGGAAAAAAATGTTTGCACAAGCATGTCTCGGGTAGCGTGTCCCCCCGTTGTTGCATCCTCCGCATCTTGATTTGGCTGCACTGCTTCATCAGGGTCAGCATGTTCATCCATGAGCACACCAAAGTCTTTTGATATGTTAAACCGGACGACACATGCAATGATGACTCTCCCTGCTTTTGTTGGTTCCAGACGTAGCTCTCCGTGAAGACAGTGAAATCTCCTTTTAAGCTGGCCAATCGTCCTTTCAATGATTACTCTAGTTTTTGTTAGGGCAGTGTTGTATTGTTCCTGCAATATGAAAAACGAAAGATGATACAAAATGATAGCCAATAAGTTACATTACTTCTCTCATCAAGAGAAGTAATGTAACTTGTCAAAATAAATTAAACACTTTTTTTAAGTTATACAAGTTATACAACATTTCACTAATTTTATTGATTTATTTATCTAAATAGCTTATAGGTTAATTTAATTTTACCTGTGCAGCTCCTACTGGATTTCTAAAAGGTGTCATGCGCCATGAATGCCAAGGATAGCCGCTGTCCCCCAAAAGTAAGCCCCTGTGTGTTCCATCCTCAAAACTATGATAAATGTTACTATCAGACAGCACCATGTACGTCATGGGTACTGCCGGGCCACTCAGCAGTAACATTTGTTATTTTGCTGTCTGGGTCACATACTGAGGCGGACAGTAACTAAGTACACTTTCTGAGTATCTGTAATACTCTTTACTTGAGTATTATTTTTTCTAGAAACTTATGACTTTAACTTCACTACATTTGAAAGACAATATTTTACTAAAAAAAAAAAAAAAAGTTGACCTAACTCTAAAAATTTAAAATTAAAATAAGGCAACCTATCACACCCAACTTAAGTTAACTCAACTAGCAACTGACAACTTAAAAACGTAAAAACTGAATAAAAGTCAGTCTAATGAGTGTTAAAAGATCTGTTAGCGCAACCAAAGACTTTTAAGCATTTAGCAATGCTAAACTTTTTTTTTAACAATCCTCTTTCTTTCAGATTTATGTATATTTTCAAAGCCTTCTACATAATATGGGTAGTATTTGCTTCTTAAAACTACAGGCAAACATCTATGCTGATAGACAAATGTATTAAACAAATTGCAATGATATGCACATATACCTCAGCACACGATTCTCAACCATGGTGAGGATCAACAAATTTTAAATCAGTAAAAATATTAACTCTGATCCATATGACAGCTAACTGACAGTGACAACAGCAGCAGCAGCAGCATAAATTAAGCCAGTAAAATTTAAAACGATAGTATTTTAATGATAATTAACATAATATGTTTTCAAGCTTCAATGCATGTGTCACGATTCACGAGTAGACACAGAAGCCAGGAACGGGGAGACGAGGAATTAACCAAAACTAGAGTCTTTAATAATACAACAGGTAAGTACCGATAACAGGCAGGGAAGACATTCACGTAGGACAAGTGATGACGTTCAATACTGGACAGGAAACACAGGGCAGAACACACTATAAATACACAACGTAAACGAGATAATTAAACACAGCTGGAAAAGAATTAACTAATAAAGACAGAGACAGGAACAGAAACAGAACCAAATAAGGGCATACAAGAGGTAGGGAAACACAAGACACAAGACAAGCCTGACAGCATGCTGGGAACTTGATGGGCACACAGGGATTGGTAAACACGTGCTGCCATCTGTGCCAGATTTGACTGGTATGGCATGTGTGTTGACATTGAAAATTGGGTGTGTTATTTAATGTAGTTATTTTAGTTTATGTATCAACACATAAATGTGTGTATATGTATGTAAATATTTCTTTCTGATAGGCACTGGAATGTGATCTATGTCAAAAAGTAGGAAAGCCTTTGACTGCTGTGCAGACCTTACAGTGCATTGAGGTAAATAAGGGCAGAATAGGGTCAAAGACAAAAAAGGGCTGGTTTTCAAGCATCAAAACACGTTTTTGTTTTGTTTTTAATACATTAGAATGTGTCCTGTTAAATTAAATAAAATTAATTATTTAATCAGAATCAGAGTGAGCTTTATTGCCGGGTATGTTTACACATACGAGGAATTTGTTTTCGTGATAGAAGCTTCCACAGTGCAATAGAATGACAGTGACAGAACAAAAAACACAGATAATAAAAGAATAAAGATAGAATAAGTAAACCGGGAATAACAATATACAAATTGACAATTGTATGTACAGGTATATTACAATAGACAGTTTTTTAATTATATTTTATAACGTATATATGTATAACAAATAATAAAAAAAATTATATTTAAAATTTATTTATTATTAAAAATAAATAATAAATATACATCTTTACTATGATCTACAGAAGACAGACTAAAATGTCATTAAGTGCAACAATAGTTTATATATCTTGTCATGCATATTTAAAAAGAATAATTTAATCACATATTGAAAGAGTAATTATATTGTAAAATGTGTGGGGAACAAATGAATTCTCTAAAATAGTTGAGAGTATTTCCCTGTATGACTTGAATCGGATCATTCTGCAGCACTATGTGGTCTTATTTAGTACATATTTCTATTAATAATAGCTGTTGTTTTGCATATGTACCTCTGTGTTGTATGATTTTGAACATTTAAAATGAATTTATGACTGAATGAATTTATTTAATCTTGTTCATATAGTTCTGCATTATTATACATAATCTCAATAACTAATCTTTCAAATTTATATTCAAATTTAAAATTCAGTAAAATTTTAATTTATATTATCATCTGTTTTTAGGGTGAGTTTGTAACATCTGTCCAGGAATTACAGATTTAAAAACAATCCTACCTGTTTATTTAAATAAGGTATTTTGCGCTGTAAAATCAAACTATACCTGTTTACTTTATAGTAATAGGACAATCTGATGATGTTCTTGGCACTGTAAATAGCCTATATCATTGCCTAATAAGAATCTTTGGCAAAGTTACACTGAATTATTTTACGTAGTCACAGACGCAAAGCAGAAACCTGCAGTAGGATTTTTCGATGAGGTAGGATGGATCGATAGATATAGCTATAATTTTGTGCTACGGTAGGAAAATCTGACAAGGTAGGAAAAATCGACAGAACACCGGAAGTGAGAAAAACGTACATCCAGGAGGCCTTAATTCACCCCCGGAGCCGTGTGAGGCACGTTTTATTATGGATTTGAGCACTTTATTTGACGTCTTTTGGACTGTTGAAAAAAAAAACAAAAAAAAAAACACCCACCTACTCCCATTCTAACGCTTGAAAGAGCAAGAATAATTTTTAATATAACTCCAATTGGATTCATCTGAAAGAAGAAAGTCCCTTGAGGGCGAGTAAAACATGGGCTAATTTTCATTTTTGGGTCATTCCCTTTAACTATGAATGATCTGTGCCTGTTAATTGCATACTTTTTTTGGCAAGCACTCTACATTCTTTTAGCACCCTCTTTACAGGCTTTTCTGCTTTTCTTACCATCTTTTAACTTATTTAACTGAAGAAAAAATTACTGAGCACTTTATTAGGTAAGCACTTTATAAGTGCACTGTCTGGTGAGTAAACTAAAAAGTTAAAAATTTATAATACAGCTTCATTTGTTAACATTAGTTAACTACTTGAGCAACAATAAAAAAAAAAACTAAAGTTATTAACCTTGGTTAATTTCAACACTTACTAATGCATTATTAAATATACAAGTTGTACATGTTAATAATAATTAATGTACCTGGACTAATATGAATTATGAAGAGTTGTATATTTATTAACTAAACATTAACAAAAATACTGCAACTAATGTATTGCTCATTATTAGCTAATGATAAATAATGCATTAATTAACATTAACTACTAAAACCTTTCTGAAAAGTGTTACCAAAAAATGGAGCCAGTGATTATTCTTTTGCTAATATATACTATTCTTTTGCTATATATGTACACAATATATGTGTACATATATTGGTTGACACACAGCCCTTGTGTATCAGAACTTATGTCTTTAGGACAAGGACTGTGAAACACTAAACAGTTATTTCTAAAGTACTCACATTATTGATATGCCCTCTAAGGGTGATGTATCCTCCACACACAAACAAGTTGTGCTCTTCACCAGTTTTTTTCAATTGCTGAAGGAAGGAGGACCTCCATGGCTGCTGTTCTCTTCTCTTCACTAAGTGGAAGAGGGCAGTTTTAAAGACACTTAATTTGTGATCTACTGTCAGGCAATCTTTGCCATGTTTTTTATTCACTGTTTTCCTCAAACAATGAATTTTCAGCATGGGGAATCAAATGACCACTCAGTCCTCTTGTAACACACAGCCAGGTTTGATGAGCCTGTGGTGGGCCTGCCTTGGCGGAGGGTGTCTTGTGGTAAACAGCTGAAACACCCAATGAAGCCAAGGTGCACAACTGAAGATGTGTCGTATAGGAGGAAACATCATTAAGTGGTCACCAATGAAACCCCCCAATACAGCTGATGCTTCAAAACCCACCCAAGACAAGTACCGGACTGAATCATTTGGGATTGCAACATTTAGTCCTACTACGCAAGTTAAGTTCTATGTGAATGTATTGTAAAATTTATTCCTGTGCTTGAAAGCTAAATTTTCAGCTTCATTATTCCAGTCTTAAGTGTCACATAAATGGTGTTTTTCACACTTCCGGGTTTTGTGCTTCTGGCGTTCGCCAACGCAGGGTAAAGTTACTTCCAGTTACAAAATGGTCGAGTCCAAGAATAAGTGTTGCTGTAGCGTCCCTCAGTGCAGCAATTCTAAGCAAAACAACCGTATTTAAGTTTTCTCAGTTTTCCTTTAAATGAAGACCACAAAATAAAAAAATAAAAATGGGATGAAGGGTCTACGTTCATGATTCCGAAAGGTAGCACATATGTCGGTACTTCCAGGAAGTTTGCGGCTGAAAGTTGATACCATTCCAAGTCGTTTCCCATGGAACAATTTCTATGTACCCCATCAAAGGCTGTTAGCTTTTGAGAGATCTGCTGTTAAACTTGGCGTGGATGTATGTGTTCAGGAGCAGCCGGTGGTCTTAGAAGATGCACCCAGTGAATCTAGGCATGTTGAAGAACATGATTACACAGCACGCCTACCTACCGGCAAGCACTAATGTTAATTTTTACTTGTTGGTGATTCTATAATTGCAAGTACATTTGGTTTCTAAAGTCATTTTTTCTGCTTTTTTCAAATTGTTCTATTTTTAATTATTTTAATAATTTGTTACTCACTGTCACGGACCACAAGATGTTACAGGCCATAACAACATAATATAAATATTTTTTCTTTTAATTTTTGAAAATCATGATTTCTTGTTGTCTGAATTAGTCAGCGTTCATTCTGTTACCAAGGTAGAGTGACAGTGTTGACAGTATGTAACAGATTTGACAATCATACATACAAAAACACACACACAAACATACATGACTGTGAATTCTGTTACGTACTGTCAACACTGTCAAATATATATATGGACTAAGGCACAGAGGAACAGAGGATGGGGCAGGAAGCTTTCACAAGCCCTAGCCCTGCACGGAAGATCCAGCTCATAGATGAACTGTTTATCTACTGCTGTCGGGTAGCTGCTTGACTTAGGGAACAAGTAATCACTGACATTTTTGGGGTTAGCGTTGCCACAGTGAGCAGGACCATTAACACCTGGGCTAATTACCTGTTCTTTGTGTTGGGTTCAGTACCTATTTGGATGTCCAGGCAACAGTTAGGCTCCTCCATGCCAGAGAATTACAGTTTGTTCAGTCCAAACCTGTGAGTCATGCTAGATTGCACAGAAATCTGCTGTGAAAGCCCTACATCTCTGACACCCTATTCGGAGATCTCCAACTACAAGAGCACTACAACGTTCAAGGGTCTGGTTGGAGTAGCTCCATGTGGTGCAGTGACTTTCATCTCCCAGCTTTACACCAGTTCAATCTCCAACAAAGAAATCACAAAGAAATCTGGCATTTTGGACCTGCATGAGCCTGGAGATGTAGTCATGGTAGACAACAGTGCCAAGCAGTCAAATGCGCCAAGCAGTTCAGCAAACAGAACTGAAACACAGGACATTGCACCATTGCAGGCCATTGGAAAGTCCATTGATTATCAAGCTTCAGTTTCTGCACTGAAGGCATCACAGCTCTTAACAAAATGGCCTGAAACTTCAAAGAATCTATGATGTCCTTCAAACAGAAACAATTTGCACTTCATAAAACAGCATAATACCCCTGTGTTGACTGGTCCAGCTCCATGTTTGACAGTGGAGATGTTGTTCTGCTCATGAGTTTTCTGGTTTGCTCACATCACTCCATAAAACACAAAACTTGACAGAGCAGCCATCAAGTGTTAGACAGTATTCTAATTTATTGCGACCAGAGGTTTTTTTCTAATGATATTTTACAAAGATGATATGTACAGGGTGAAAAGCAACAGTCCTGTTTTTTGAAGTTTTAATTCTGTGTTGACATTTTAAATATTGCTGATCTCACACACACGCTACAGTTGGTATATATTGTTAATTAATTTTAAAATCTTTTGTCACAGTCTTTTGTTTGTTTTGTTTTTTTAAGGAGCATGGCACTGGGTTCTTGGCATGGAGAATCAAAATGAAAAGAACATTAAACACCATCATTTGTCAGCAACGGATCGGAAAGCTGAGCCTGCTGGGCCTGATGACCTCCCTCAACCGAGCAGCTCGAGCCTCATCACACTGTGTGAAATACAGACTGAGCGGCAGCTCAAAACACCAGACCGCTGTATGAGAATATAATACGCAAACTACAGCTCTCAGCCAGATAAATAGATGTGTGTGTATCCATTATTATTTGTGTACAGCGAGTGTTTTATAATGGATCCTTGCAGAAGAAGCGTTTTGGCAAAGTTTGTGAGGATCAGTGGTGTGTTCATGTATAAATGGGCATCAGATGTTCCAAACACAGTTGAAACATTCAGAATTGCTTCGTCCCAATTTGTCTACTTATACTATGCCCTAAAATTATGTCCTCTTTTTGTGAAGAAAATGTACGTACTTTTGAGTTTAGCCGGGTGCACACTGCGATTTTTAATAGTCCTTTACAATTGTTTTACGAACTTTGGCATACTCTTTTCAACATACTATGATTTGGGACATACTAATTCTATTCAAATACTATTTAGGAGGAGAGTGTGCCAGTTGAGATGCAGCAAATATTTAAATTTTTCATTTGTATTTTAGTGATTCTGAATGGATCCGTATAGTAGTTTATTTGCAGTCATTTGGCATCTCCCTGTGGCCTTGCAGATCGATTTGTGCTTATTTGTTAAAGGGGTCATACGATAGTGCTAAAAAAGAACATTCTTATGTGTATTTGGTGTAATGCAATGTGTTTACATGGTTTAAAGTAAAAAAAAAAAAAAAAAAAAAAAAACACATTTTCCACATATTTTACATTATTTTATCTCCTCTAAGCCCCGCCTTTCCAAAACGGGTCGATTTGTACAAAGCTCATCGATGTAAAACATCGAGGTGTGCTCTGATTGGCCAGCGATCCAGTGCGTTGTGATTGGCCGAATACCTCAAGCGTGTGACGGAAATGTTACGCCCCTTACCATAAGTAATGCCGCGTCCCGGCGACGACACGAAAACATTAAAAGCCATTTCAAATGAGGCATTTGTTGCATCCAGTGGGGACATAATTACTGAATATAATGACTTATACTGTCTTTTTACGCGTCGCGTTGCATTGCACCGTGGAAACATAACACCATGTCTGCATTTGTGATCGGAGAAACACAAACAACAAGCACACCTCCACACTGCTCAAAACTCGCGTTTGAATATTAACGTTAAGTAGCAGATTAATAATAAAACGTAACTTACTTACAGGCTGTGAGTCAGAAGCACCGAACTGCCCCACTTTAGAGTAAAAGCCTTTCTGTAACAGTCGTTGTCCAGCAAATGCTGTGTGAGTAATTCTCACTCCCCTGTTCTAGCGACTGTTAGAGCGCCCGTCTCCCGGTTCGCAGCCCGCTCGGAGCGGGGTGAGTTGGAGTGGTTACATGCACAACCGCCCTTGTTCTCTCCCATGTTCAGAAAACAATCCTCCGTGAAACTCGAGTATTTGTGTTGTACTGCTCTGGGACAGTGTTATAAATAAAACTCAACCACAGATTTCTTGTTATGTCCTCTTTTGGAAGCCCAAAGTACTTTTTCTTAGCAATCCAAACACACATCGTCTCTCCACGACATGGCGCCGGCGGAAGCAGCAACACTAGAGCGAGAAAGTTATGCCTTCTTTCTTTGCGTATACATTTGGGCGGTGTTATGCAAATCTCCCCACATCGTGACGTAGAGATGTGGGGGTGTGTTAGAACGAGCCGTTTTAGGGGGGTGTGGCTGACTTTAATAAAGAATATCTCTTTGGATTTGAGACTTTAGTCTTTGCAACTTTACAGATCTTCTTTATGCACCAAGAGCTGGTAACACTCCAAAGAGAAAGGAAAAGTTGAAATCTCATCATATGACCCCTTTAAAGTTATTGTATAATTGACATTTACGTACTTTTAAGTAGGCCTAGAATATCTGCAGTGACATTTTTGCAAAGTATGTTTGCTAAAAAGAACACAATGTTTAAATCATTTTGTGAATTTTTGTTTAAAAATATTACATGGAATTGAAAAGTAATAACAATATTTCACATTTCACTGGAATTGTTCACTGTAACTATATTAAACCTTAACATTTACATATGTTTGATTAAAAAAAATAAAAAATAAAATATATATATATATATATATATATATATATATATATATATAAAATCAGGGGTGCACATAACTGGTACGCAGGTACGCATGTGCGATTGAAATCAAAAATGCGCGCCAGATACTGCGCTGAAGGGCACTTTTGCGTACCAACGTCACGGCCATTTTGAGACCAAGTTACCTAAGTTATTGCAACATAAGGAATTTCTCTGTCCATAATTGGTAAGATAATTATTACAATGTGTTAAAATGAATGTGTTGTTAGCTGTGTAAAATAATGCGTTTGTTTATGTATAGGCTATTTGTTTTGTAATTAGCAGTGCTAGCAGGCTTTGTATTTAGCTTACGTTACAATTAGCTGTGTCTGTTTCTCTGTTTTTACAATTCCTATCAATTCATCAAAATGTGAAAAACTGAAGGCAGCCAAATTTTGGGGTGTGCTCTTTGATGGATCAGAGGACATAACTAAAATGGAACATGAATGGAGCATTGTATACATTGTGTCTGTGTCTAGCAACGGGGAGTTTACCTCAGATTTCATTGGATTAATTAATTTGGGTGTGAATCGAACGGCGCAGGACATAACGGTTGGGTGCAACTTTTCCATGCTTGTGGCTTGGAGGAAGAATGGAAAACAAAGTTGGTCTCAGTGTGCACGGATGGAGCTGCAGTCAACGTTGGAGTTTACAACGGCGTTGTCCCCAAATTACATCAGATGGTGGCGATCAGGGATTCTCTTGTGCACATTCTGTGTACCGCACACACCCTCGAGAACTGAGCTAAATCAGCTGATCGTGCAGTCCCATACTGTGAGACATTTAATCGCTCTGTTGTCAAGCTGCTGTGCTTTTATTTGCTGAAAGGGGGCACAAAAAGAACAGAACAGCTAAAGAAGATATGTGAGAAGAATGGAATTGTCTTTGTGAAGCTAGGAAAGTTTCACAATATTAGATGGTCTGCCTGGAGACAGGAGATTCTGTTGAAAATATGGAGACTTTTACCTGCCATTCAAATTCAAGTAGCTACATGTGATGACAGTGATCTGAAACACATCTGCACAGAGCGTTTTCGGTGTTTTCTTGCCAACATGCTTGATACTGGAAACATTTTACAGCACACCTCCCTCAGGTTCCAGCAAGAGAAGATTACTGTTGGTGAATGCAAAGATGAACTCATGGTAGCTATTGGACAACTGACACTTTTGCTTGACAGTGAAGGCAAGTACAGGAAAGAGACTGTCTCAAATGCTGATGCTGACAAGGACAAGGTCCATCTACTGAGAGCTCTAATTCATGAGTTTGGAAACAGATACGACTCTCTCAAGTCATGTGACCAGTTTTTAATTTTTGATCCATCAACTTGGCCCCATGAAATGCAGAGCCTCCACAGTTTTGGCAACACAACCCTCAGTAGCATGCTTCAGAAATATGACGCCATCTTGTCTGTAGACAGAAACTCAATTTTAAGAGAATGGATGTGCTTAAAGCAAGCAGGAAAGCGTTTGACAGCTTCATCTGTGTATGACTTGGTCAACATAGTGAAAACAAGCAATTCAGATAGTTACTCCAACATTCACAAGGTTCTTCTGTTGTCCCTTACATCGCCCTTGAGCAGTGCTGCGTGTGAAAGAGGATTTTCACATCTTAATATAATAAAAAGCAAGTACAGATCCCGCATGTCAGACGTTCGCCTATCATCCCTGATACACATCCACTTGTCCAGAGAGACAACAGAGACTTTTGACCCACAACCAGCTGTTGACTTATGGATGCAGTCATCTCATCGCAGGCTCAACCAGGAATTAAGAAGTAGGCCTAAATCATCATCTACCATGCTTAAACCAAACAAATATGGCGAGGAGAGTAGTCAGGAGAGTAGTGATGAGGAAAGCATGTAGGATGGCTCCTATAAGAACCAGACCAAAAAAGTTATGTGCACCCCTGTATATAATGTGAAACCATCAAACACTATTATACTTGTATTTATCATTTTATTTATATTGAACGATCCAAAACAATTCCAAACAAATCACAATTAAAACAGAACAAGAACAAATAACAAGAAAATAAAGTGCAAAACATCAGCATCTTTTGTCTGGACTGTCCAACATTGTAACTATGTTTTTAGGGCAGACTGGCGTTGAGAAACACTAAGTGCCTCAGCTTTGAGGTTCTGATCCGGTTTCTTCTTTCTGTTAAAATCTGCCATTTTTGAGAAAATTCTTTCTGAAGGGACTGATGTTGCTACAATGCACAGTCCCCCTGTCATCACCTTTGCAAGCCGTGGGTAAACTGAAGCCTTGGTCTCCCACCAGGTCAGCGGGTCTGCAGCTCTTTGGACAAGGGGCTCCTCAAGATAGGATCTTACTTCTAGTACAGCATCTGCTGTGGGATTTCTCTTTCATCAAACAGCAGATGTTTGTGGCTCCACTTCTAGTGTCCCTGCTCCTTCTTTTCCCTCCTGGTGATAGAGATGGCTGGCTGCTGGTGCTGCATCTTGCTGCTGCTGTTATTACTCTTAAAAGTGCCTCCTCAACAGCTCTGTTGTCATTAAATGCCAACTTTTTGAACCTCGGGTACAGTACAGTGGTTTCTGAAAGAACAGCATTGTATTCCATTCTGTGGAACTTTCTTTCCATTGACACACAAAGGGCAGTAATAAACTCTCTCACTTTCCCTGTGGTTACTGTGACTCCTGTCTAGTGGTGAGCTGTTATTCTCTGAAGACCCTTACATAGGAGCAGCATTTTGGAGGCTGCCATATAGCTAAAAACAATAATAATAAAAAATAACAATAACTCTGTAAATAATTTTTTATTTTAATGTATTTTATATAGACTTTGTTCAGTGTATACTTGTCTATTATTACTGCCATTCACCTCTATTATGCATCTCTAATATAGCATTAAATAACAATAATTAAAAAACAATGCTCCATGTTACCTTTCTGCACTGATCTCCACAGTGACTTGCTTAAAGGGTTCACTATTTAATCACTGTTAATTTATGAAACTTATATTTGTATTCTACAAAATTATTTCAAATAATAAATGTTTACTTTCCTACAAATGCACATCATTTAAGACAGAAAGATAAATTTCATTTAAATATTAAAATCAGTCTCTTTTGTTTTAGGTGTGTGTGAATACAGATGTAAAATCATGGTAAGTAAGTGTCACCTTTCGTCTTTATTGTCTCTTGCTGCTTCTGTCCCATTACTTTAACTGATGGTCATTGTTCATGCTGATCAGTCTCTGGGTTAAGTGTGAATGTGATGCCTGTAGGTGTGACCTTCCCTGATCTCTGTGATAATGAGTGTTATAGTTATGCTGATTGGATTAGAGTTGCTGAAAATCTGGGTCAATTCCTGTAACTTGTTTACATCCTTTGCATACTTAATCTTCTAATGACGACCTCCTGAAATCTGTATAAACTGCAGTGATTCAGTGCTTTAGTCAGTCTTGATGACTGCAGCGTCACACAGTACCATCTCAATCAAGAACCTGGTGAAGATTCACTCAGTCTCCTGATCTTCACTTGAGTTTACTACAGACGTAACTGGATATTGCAGGTATTTTGCCTTAAAACTATAACTTCACTAATATCATAATTACGTGTACTTTTTAATACCTTGTGAAGGATACAGTTTAAGTGTTTCTAAAACAACTGCTTTATGCATCTTACATTTAGAAACTGACCATCATTCACTCCTAACAATGATAGATGAGGAGTAACACCTGAGTATGCTGTCATATTTTTGCTGGTTGATGAAACCGAACATGTACTGCTTTAATCAGTGAACCATATTTCTTTCTTCTGAAATAAAAAATGCTCATATAAAGATACTTTATGATACTTTATCTTAACTATAAATATCACAAATGCAATGTAGTCAATTTAGAGCACTTCACACTTGCTTGCGTACAGCGGGTAAAATAAGTATTGAACACGTCACCATTTTTTCCAGTAAATATATTTCTAAAGGAGCTGTTGACATGGATTTTTATCGACATCTGGTGAAAATTTCAAGTAATCTATACATACAAAGAAAACAAAAATTGTGTGTGTAAAAAATTTCAGACCAGGCTGTTTTGTTTTGTTTAAATGTGCTTTTACGTCTATACACTTATAAATGAATTTGGACTTCAACTGGACAATTCATTTTTCTGATTCTCGTTGGTGCGCAGAGGTGGTGTGCCCCGCTATGACGCTTTGTTACAGTGTTTCATCCGGCCTACCTGGCGGTGTTTGTGGTGTGGGTGCTGCGAGCGGAGTCCCTGCATTACAGACAGGAGTGTTCTGCGGGAGTGTTTGCACTTTGGAAAAGCACTATATAAATTAAACATTATTATTATTAATAAATTTGAATGACACAAGGAAAAAGTATTGAACTACTGAAATGTATTTAATACTTCGTACAAAAGCCTTTGTTGGTAATGACAGCTTAAAGATGCCTCCTGTATGGAGAAACTAGTCGTATGCATTGCTCAGGTGTGATTTTGGCCCATTCGTCCATACAAACAGTCTTCAAATCTGGAAGATTCTGTGGGCCTCTTCTATGAACTCTGATCTTTAGTTCTTATTTTCTATTGGATTCATGTCAGGTGATTGGCTGGCCATTCTAGCAGCTTTACTTTCTTTCTCTGAAACCAATTGAGAGTTTCCTTGGCTGTCTGTTTGGGATCATTGTCTTGCTGAAATGTCCACCCTCGTTTCATCTTCATCATCCTGGTACTGCAGGTGTTAGGACTGAACCAGCTAATATTAATTTCCACTGACGAGGGGCAGGATTGCTTTCTAATTACTGATAGATTTCAGATGGTTTCTTGGCCTTTTTGCACCTCCTTTTCTTTGTGTTCAATACTTTTTCCTTGTCATTCCATTTTATTACACATAACTTAATTTATGAGCTTATTTGTTTTGTTTTCTTTGTATATATGGATTACTTGGGTTGTTACCAGCAACTGGTGAAAATTTCAAGTCAACTGCACCTTTAGAAATATATTTACTTATAAAAATGGTTATGTGTCCAATACTTATTTTACCCGCTGTATATAAGACAGAAGATCTGTGTCATTGATAACTTTAGGGATCTGTGATTAATCTCTTACAGGTCCACATGACACACTATTGTAAAAATGGCGTTTATTAAAGAGGAGAGTGAAGACATGGAGATTGAAGAAGCATTCAGAGTCAAACAGGAAGATACTGAGGAACAAACAGGTTGGTTTTTATTCTGAAAGCTGAACTCATTCATCTGATCTTTATTAAAATGTTCAGCTCTACAGAAATGAGTGATATGAAAAAAAGTGAAAGTCATGACGTATTGTCAAGTATGGTGACCCATACTCGAAATTGGTGCTCTGCATTTAACCCATCCAAGTGCACACACACAGCAGTGAATAGTGAACAAACACGCACACACACACACCGTGAACACACACCCGGAGCAGTGGGCAGCCATTGCTCCAGCGCCCGGGGAGCAATTGGGGGTTCGGTGCCTTGCTCAAGGGCACCTCAGTCATGGTATCGAAGGCAGAGAGAGTGCTGTTCATTCACAATCCCCACCTTCAATTCCTGCCGGTGTGAGAATCGAACCGGCAACCTGGTTTTGAAACCGTTGCTGGTTTTGATATTTTTGAAGAATGTCATATGATTGTGATTAAAGTGGTTTTATTTGACATGGAGAGGGTCGCTTCATGTGGACAGACGTTGAGATCACATGACTCATTACCTCGAAAATGAGCATTGAGCATTGAAGATTATACAATAAACTTTGCTCTTTTTATCATCATCACTTCAAATAAAGGGAAGAGTTTACATATAACACCTCCTAGCTTAGTGTGTATAAGATCTACATGTTGCTGGTTTTGATGTTCGTTCTTTGTGCCATTATAAATGGTGTTAATCTGGATTTGTCTTTTTTGCATTAGACCTGAAGATACTGAAAGAGGAGAGTCAAGAACTCATTGAAAAGGGAGATAATGTGCAGCATCAGAAATATGATTTCATGACTGGAGAAAAATCATTTAGTTGCTCACATACTGAAAAGATTTCACAAAAAAGAGCTCAGAAGACGGCAAACAGAAGTTATTTCACCTGCCAACAGTGTGGAAAAAGTTTCAACAGAAAAAGAAACCTTGAAGTCCACATGAGAATTCACACTGGAGAGAAGCCTTACACCTGCCAACAGTGTGGAAAGAGTTTCATTCAAAAACCAAACCTTAAAAACCACATGAGGATTCACACTGGAATGAAACCCTTTGTCTGCCAACAGTGTGGAAAGAGTTTTACTAAAAAAGGAAACCTTAAAGACCACATGAGAATTCACTCTGGAGAGAAGCCTTACACCTGCAAACTCTGTGGAAAGAGCTTCCTTCAGAAATCACACCTTAAAAACCACATGAGGATTCACAGTGGAGAGAAACCTTACGCATGTTCTCAATGTGGAAAAAGTTTTACACACAAACAACACCTCGATGGCCACATGCGAATTCATACTGGAGA
Organism: Spinibarbus caldwelli; assembly: GCA_039654775.1. Taxonomy (NCBI): domain Eukaryota; kingdom Metazoa; phylum Chordata; class Actinopteri; order Cypriniformes; family Cyprinidae; genus Spinibarbus; species Spinibarbus caldwelli. The sequence continues at coordinate 31,201,071 of CM077228.1, forward strand.
GAAACCTTTCACCTGCCCTCAGTGCGGAAAGAGCTTCACTGAAAAAGGAAACCTTAGGAAACATATGAAGATTCACACTGGAGAGAAGCCCTTTACAGGTGATCAGAGTTAGACATAAAGTAGCCCTTTAACGTGACTGTTGTTCAGTGTGTCACATGATTAACTGCTAAATTCAAATATGCTTTTGTGCTTTGGCTGGTGCTGAGCCAGAGATGGACGTGATCAGCACTTGTCATTAGGGTTGCCACCCGTCCCTTAAAATACAGAATTGTCCCATATTTAAAGGTAAAATGATGTGTCCCGTATCAAATCAATAAGCATTTTGCACTGTTTATAATACTAATCGCAATTCTAATTAAATCAATTTCATAAGAACTATTAGAGAAGCTCAATTTGCGCGTGATTGCATTTTGGCATATTTGTTTCCATAGTGACGGAGTCTCCAGATCGTGCACCATTAAAGCAGCATGCAGTAAACCTGCGCGGATTTAAAACATTTAGAGCTCACATCTGCCCTTTGAACACAAGACTCTCCAGATGTAGGGCTGAATGGGAAAGTTATCCATGGGTCTGTCCTGTAACTAATGAAGAATGTGCAGTTTGCAGGGAAGAGTTTGCTTTCAGTGGACTGTCTGACTTAAAGGGATAGTTCACCCAAAAATTTTATAATCGTTTACACACCCAAAAGTTGTTACAAACCTGTAATAATTTCTTTCTTCTGTTAAACATAAAAGAAGATACTTTGGAGAACGTGGGTAACCAAACAGTTTCTGGTCCCCAATGACTCTGATAGTATTTTTCTCTATGGAAGTTACTGAGGACCAGAAGCTGTTTATTTACTCACATTCTTCAAAGTATCTTCTTTTGTGTTCAACAGAAGAAAGAACTTTTATGTAGGTTTAGAACAACCTGGGTAAATTATGACAGAATTTTCATTTTTTTTAACCATACCTTTAAAGTGACAGACACATCCGTGCTTCTAATGGTACAGGCCTATTGTTTTATAAAAATTTGGATAGTCTGTTAATATTTCATACCCTATCAGAGCTTAGTAGACATAATTATATTTCAGACGTTATTAGAGAGAATAATTAATAGATTAAAATAGGCATATTATGTTAGACCCTATTTATTAATTTATCATTTATATTAATCATAAATGTATAGGCTACATAATAAATAATCATGTCATTTAGCATTTTAAAAGTGGAGGGGCAGGGGTGAATAGGTCTCCCTTATTTTGCCTCACTGAAGATGGCAACCCTACTTGTCATATCCCTTATGAAAATTAACCATGGTTCTAACTATGGTTCCTAACTATGGTTCCTCTATAGTAATATTGCAGTAATAGTAATGGAGAATAAAACTGTAGTAACCATGATTGTAGTAACCACAGTTCAAATAAAGTGTCACAGCTATCAGCTGGTGTGCCTATGACAGCCACCAGAGGGCACTCTCCTGGATCATTGTTTGGGGCTGGGAGTAGGGGGCCTAGCTCAGACGTTTTGGACCAAGGTGGTGGGGCTGGAACTTTGCAATACTGAGCTTAATAACATCTTCAATGGATGCCTTGATAGCCCATGCCTGAGATGGAGGGACTTAAGGGCTTCATTGACTATCTCAGTTACCGCAGTCTAATAGTAACATCAGGTAATTCTGTGCTCATGGCAGAGCCCCTGGAGAAGGCAGAGTCTGCCACAACATCTCCAGAGGACAGGCTGTTCCAGAGCCCTTTCACAAGATGGCCACAGCCCAGAGTCTCTTCACAAGATGGCTGCCACGCCAAAGCCTCCAGCCGTTATGGCCGCCAAATCAGAACCTCCAGCCATCATGGATGTCAGGCCACAGTCTTCATCCATCACGGATGCCACTCCTGTGTTCCCGGTCATCGTGAACCTTGCACTTGAAGACACTCAGGCATTTAAACGACATTTGGGGCTGATCTCTAGTTCGGCAGATCCACCGCTGATTTTGGTCAGAGCAGCTGGTATCTCATGGGCCTCAGCATTAGAGTCTGTTCCATTCCATGAGTTAACTCAGGAATTCGCTCCAGCCCAGGAGTCTTTTTAGTCCACTCAAGTACCTGCTCCAGTCCAGAAACCCTCAGAGTCCGCTCCAGAACCCGCTCCAGTCCAGGAATCTTCTCTGGAGCCCGTTTGCGCCAGTTTATGAGTTCACTTCAGAGCCCGCTCAAGTTTACGAGTTTATTCCAGAACTCACACCCGTCTATGAGTTCACTTCCGAGCCTGCTCAAGTCTATGAGTTCATTCCAGAGTTCGCTCCCAACTATGAACCTGCTCCAGAGTCTGCTCAAGTCTATGAGTTCACTCCAGAGTTTGCTCCACTTTATGAGTCCACTCCAGAGCCTGCTCTAGTCTGTGAGTTAATTCCAGAGCTTACCACAGAGCTTGCTTCATCTCACAAGTCCACACACCAGAGCTCACCTCAGTTTATGAGTTTGATCCAAAGCCCTTTCCGATCTATGAGTGTGGTCCTGAACTCGCCCCAGTTTATGATCCTGACCTAGTGTCTTCAAGTGCAAGGTTCACGATGACCGGGAACACAGGAGTGGCATCCGTGATGGATGAAGACTGTGGCCTGACATCCATGATGGCTGGAGGTTCTGATTTGGCGGCCATAACGGCTGGAGGCTTTGGCGTGGCAGCCATCTTGTGAAGAGACTCTGGGCTGTGGCCATCTTGTGAAAGGGCTCTGGAACAGCCTTCTCTGGAGCGGACTCTGGGACACCAGGAGTGGACTTAACTGCTTTTCTCCTTCTCGACCTTCGCTTGTGAGACAGAGAAAATGAAGCCTCACTGTCCTCTGGAGATGTTGTGGCAGACTCTGCCTTCTCCAGGGGCTCTGCCATGAGCACAGAATTACCTGATGTTACTATTAGACTGCGGTAACTGAGATAGTCAATGAAGCCCTTAAGTCCCTCCATCTCAGGCAAGGGCTATCAAGGCATCCATTGAAGATGTTATTAAGCTCAGTATTGCAAAGTTCCAGCCCCACCACCTTGGTCCAAAACATCTGAGCTAGGCCCCCTACTCCTAGCCCCAAACAATGATCCAGGAGAGAGGGTTCTAAACCTCCAGAGGTGGTGGCTTCTGCTCCTGAACTTCCTGAGGCAGCAGCGTCCGCTTCAGGTTCTCTTAAGGTGGTGGCACCCACTTTTGAAGTCTCTGTTGGTCCTGTAATGGCAAAGGAGGCTGTTTATGAATCCTCTGCCTGTCTAGTCATGGACAAGGAAGTCATTTCTCAATCCCTTGTCTGCTCAAGTGAGGCTATGGAGATTCTCTCTGAACTGTTATGCTGTCCTGTCACAGCCAAGGAGACCTTTGCTGAACTGTCTGCCTGTCCTGTTATGGCCATAAAGGCTGTTGCTAACCTCGTTGTGCTCTTCATTGCAGTCCTGCCTGATCTGCCAGGGGGTCATCTGCCTCATCAGCTCCACTGAAGTGGTCTTCAGCTCCGTCAGCTCCACCGTGTCGATCTTTAGTCCCGATGGGCTTGCTGTGGTGGTCATCCCCACTGCCCTGGTCTCCTGTTCTGCCAGGCCCACCCTGGTTCCCTGGTCTGCCTTTGTCTCCATTACACAGGCCTGGCCTGCTTGATGTGACTTGATAGAGCGCAGGAGATGCAGATAACTTGATCTCGACCCTTAAGAAATTAATGCTTTTGACCCTTTAATTAATGCTGTGACGTAACAAATCTGCTTCAAAGATAAAATAAAATGAATTGCTAATTACAACATTGAAATAATAATGTAAAGCCTGTACAAATACTAGAAATCGTGAATATAAATAATTGGGAATCATGTAAAATTAGTGCTTAATTGCGATTACTCACATCCAAAATAAATGTTTTTGTTTAAATAATATAGTCGAGTGTACTGTGTATATTTATTATGTATACATATAGACACACATACAGTATATATTTTGAAAATATTTCTATATATTTATATTCACAAAACTTATATTATATTCATAAATATATTAAATATATAAACATACCATTTTTTTTTTTAGATATATACATGCATGTGTGTATTTATGTGTTGCGATCTGGAAAAACCCGTCGGATGTCACACTGGGACGTTTTCAGGAACGTCGAAAAATAGGTCGAATGTCAGTTTTTTTTTTTTTTTTTTTTGTTTTTTTTTTGTCAAAATTAGGTTTTCATCAAATTATTATTCTATAAAATCTTGTCTATCATCTCTGAAAATATCTGGGCAAAATTCACTTGTTTAGTGAAGAAATAATGATAGCGATTTATTGCAGCAAGCAGAAAAGATTGTCTTTCTCTTATGTTAAGAACGCACTGAGGATGTGCTTCCTCCTAACACCACAAAAACAGTTAACCTATCAAAATAAACCACGTAACATAATAAAGGTGTTTCAATGCACATTTCCTGCCAGTCCTGTGTAAACTACGGCACACAAAGTTTTATTTTATTTATTTATTTTTTAATATCGTGAGATGGTGGAGGGCAAGAGAACAACGCTTTCTGAAGTAGCTGCTCACTTAAACGATCTTGCTCGTCTCAATCTGCTCAATCTTGGTGATGTCAGTGCCCTAAAACAATATTATCATGGACTATTTCACATCCAGAGATGAAGGATCGGATGATGAAGTTACTAAAGAGGAGGAGTCCGATGACAGTCTATTATATGCACTGGTGCGCAAACAGTTGTGCTGCGCTCGCTTTTCTAAATGTCATCTACAAGGTACACTATTCCTGCTGTCTAAACATACAAGGGGTAATCAAAAGTTCAGAGACTATGCCCATGATAGACAATGGAAAACTGTCCTCTTCAGGATAACGTTAGTCTGTTTGTGTAATGATGCAGAATAGTGTTCCTGACAGACAGCTCTCATTAAACCTGTGAAGTGAAAGTGAAACCCGTCTCATTTTAAACCTGTTTTTCGCAAAATTCCATTCCTGAAAATCATAGCTATCAGCCAAATTCAGATAGCCATAACTTTTGTTACGTTCACGCTATGGACAAAATAAATAGGGCTAGGTAAAAGGTAAAATTTCACCATGTGTTGGGTTTTCCGAGATCTCATCAGATAAATAATAAATATACACAGTACACAGTAATCTTACCCAACTTAATCCAGATATTTTAATGAAATTCACAAATTTGTTTGAAGAACCAAATTAGCCAGAGATCAGTTGTCACGATTAGAAGATCTGGAATCTTTCATATAATCTCAGATGTATTAAGCGAGGTACGAAGAACAGACCTCTGTATATATGTCTTGTGGTATCTGTCTTCGTTGCTGCAGTATTTTTTTTTTTCTGTTACTCTTGTGGATTACCTTGTGCAATGTTTTCTGCATTTTGCCTCTGTGGATTACTGCAATTGGATCTTCTTCTTACAGAGTGTTCTGTGACACTACAGTAGGTTATTACATTTAAAAGTTGTGCAATGAACGTCTACAAAATAAAAATAGAATAAGTTACTATTCTATGATATAGACTTTATTAATGTGGGAAAAAGTGGTACTAATGATATATTAATAGTGTGCTTGATTGTATTATTTAAAGACACCATAAATGTAGTTAAGTATATCAAATAAAGGTTAACATAATTACAATACATTCTAAATGAATTATTTAACCTATAAAAATATGTGGGCTATACATTATAAATACATTTTATATAAAGTATATTATATGTTATTCTAATATTTTAAATAATTAATAAGAATACTTTCTATGTATGGTTTCAGTTGTACTATAATAGTTAACTAAATACATTTTTAATTAATTTATTTTATTTTATTTTTTACAAAGTATGTTAAAAGCACATTTTAGTTCATATTCATAGTGTCCCAAAATAGCACAGTTGAGTACACTTAGATGTTCTTAAGATTATCTTTGGAAGTACTAAAGAATCATTTTTAGTATATTAAGTACAAAATTAGTGCATGAAAATATAACACTTTAAGTAAATTTATGGAAGTGTACTGTGTACTGAAATAAAGTGTATTTTACTGCACTTTTTCACCTGGGCGTTGATGCCTGAAGAATAACTGGCCGTGGAACCACTGAGGGCACCTTCGGGACATACCCCGGCCTGGGGTACAGAAATGCTCTCGCCATACCAGGCGCAAACTCGAGACATGATGGGGCCACTGACAGGGCCTGCAGATCACCGACTCTCTTCAAGGAAGAGATGGCTAAAAGAAATACAGTCTTGACTGTAAGAAATCTCAAAGGAACCTCTTCCAGGAGTTAAAACGGAACTTTAGAAAGGGCCTCTAGAACCACACCCAGATCCCAAGTGGGCATCCTTGGGCGTACCGGAGGCCTCAGCCTCCTGATACCCCGGAGAAATCGTGTTACTAACGGGTTCCTCTCTAGAGACTGCTCGCCCACAGGGGCGTGGTGAGCAGCAATAGCGGCCTTGTAGACATTCAACGTGGAGGAGGATAACCCTGAGGGAAATCTGTCTTTCAGAAATTCCAACACTGACCCGATAGGGCAAACTACTGGGTCCAGCTGATGGCTGTGACACCAGGACGTGAACAGTTGCCATTTAGCCATGTACGATTTTCTCGTAGAGGGAGCTCTGGACTGGAGGATGGTCTCAACAACCTCGGTTGAGAGACCAGATGCTATGAGTTGTGCCCCCTCAGGGGCCACACCCACAGTTTCCACAACTCTGGACGGGGGTGAAAAATGGTGCCCCCTGCCTGTGAGAGGAGATCCCGCCGGACGGGAATCTCCCAAGGAGAGTCTTCTAGAAGGGCTACCAGGTCCGCAAACCATGGACGGCCCGGCCAGTACGGGGCTACTAACAAGAGACGAACCCCGTCCCGGCGAAGCCTCGGCCACGTCTGTACCATGGCATCCAGCCCCAGTGGAGCTGGATGAGTCGGAGAGAACCAGAGGGGACATTGTGAGGTCTCTCGAGACGCAAACAAGTCCACCTGGGCTCGACCAAACTTCTTCCAAATCTGCTCCATCACCTCGGTGTGGAGCATCCATTCCCCGGGCCTCAGTCCCTGTCTCGACAGGATGTCTGCCCCCTGATTGAGGTACCCAAGGATGTACACTGCCCTCAGGGAGAGCAGTTTCCCCTGGGCCCACAGAAGGATCTGGCGCGCCAGCCTGTACAGGGGGCACGAGGGCAGACCCCCCTGGCGGTTGATGTAAGAGACCACTGATGTATTGTCTGTGCGAATTAGCACATGATGGCCTCTCAGGTTTGGGAGAAAATGCTTCAAAGCTTGAAAAACTGCCAGCATCTCCAGGCAGTTGATGTGCCAGCTGAGATGGGGACCTTCCCACAGACCTTGGGTGGAGTGGCCACTCATGACCACTCCCCAGCCCGTGAGGGAGGCGTCCGTCGTTAGCGTTTCGCAACGACATGGAGCCCCCAACACGGGGCCTTGGGACAGGAACCTCGGTCTCTTCCACATGTCTAAGGCACGTAAGCATCACCGCGTGACCTTGATCATGCGAAACGGGTTGCCCCTCGGGGAAAACCCTGTGGTCCTGAGCCACCACTGCAAGGGTCTCATTTACAGCAGGCCAAAAGGTATCACGTTGGACGCAGCTGCCATCAGACCCAACAGTCTCTGAAACTGCTTCACAGTGAGTGACTGGCCTTCTCTCATTCTCTTGACTGTCGCGAGGATCGATTCGATACGAGCAGGAGACAGACGTGTCTGCATCGTCGAATCCCACACCACACCCAGATAAGGAAGCACACTTTTCTTTGCGTTTAGTCTTAACCCTAAGTCTTTCATGTGAGCGAGAACGATATCTCGATGTCGAATCGCCAACTGCTCCGACTGAGCCAGAATCAACCAATCGTCGATATAGTTTAGTATGCGGATGCCCTGAAGACGCAGAGGAGCCAGAGCAGCATCCACACACTTCGTGAAAGTGCGGGGTGAGAGTGCTAGACCGAACGGAAGAACCCGATATTGGTACGCTTTGCCCCCGAAAGCAAATCTTGGGAACTTCCTGTGTTGAAGAAGGATGGATATATGGAAGTAGGCGTCTTTCAGATCTATAGTCACAAACCAGTCCTCGGACCTGATTTGAGACACGACTTGCTTGATAGTGAGCATCTTGAACTTGAATCTCATGACTGAGCGGTTCAACAATCGCAGATCTAGAATAGGACGCAACCCCCCATCCTTCTTCGGAATGATGAAGTATCGGCTATAGAACCCGGACTCTCTGTCGAGAGGAGGGACCACCTCGATGGCCTCCTTCCTCAAGAAAGTAGCTACTTCTTGTTCCATTACCAGAGTCTGCTCGGGGCCCACCAGAGTGGGAAACACCCCGTTGAACAGAGGCGGATGCGACCCGAACTGAATCTTGTACCCTCTCTCTACAGTGTGCAGGACCCATTGAGATACATTTGGCAGAAGCTTCCACGCTGCCATACAATGTACTAAGGGAACCAGTCTCTTGAGACTGGCCTCTGGTGTACTTTGAACTGCTAGCTCGGTGCCCTGAAGCGGAGGACCGGCAGGGGACAGCCGATCTAGCTGTTCTAGAGACTTTTTTGGGGGTAGCGAGCCCCTCAGGACCGCTACGTTTCCGGGCGGAGGCTGAAGGAAATACTCGCCGGAGACCACTGCGCCCTGAAGCACCATGGGTGACAGGGTTGGCAGACCGATTTCCTGAAGACACTGAGGAGAGACAGGCACCGTATAATGAGGTGTGTACCGCTCTTCCCCAGAAGGGCCTGCCCTCAGACGTCCTGAACTGAAAGCGTCAGGACCTTTTGGCCGAAGCCTTCTTATTAAAATCTCCCTTGAGGACTTCGACCTGGAGCGCCGCCCCCCCTCCTGACTTTCTCTTTGAGGAGGTTTATGAGTGGCAACGCTCTGTTTTTGGACTTCTTGATATGAGGAGCTGGTACACGGCTGGGGCTGATTCCGCCTATCAGCCCCATTTTGAGAACGGCGAGGGAGAAATCACTGTAACGTGACTGGTAGAGGCTATTACCAGCTCTTTTCACGGTTTGCCCTTATGACTAATCAAAAGCAATAATAGTACAGGTGCTGTGTTTTGCATTTTGCTATGTAAATGTGACCCCTATAAGAATATGTAATGATTAAGTAAGGGTTTTAGCTTTTAAAGGGAATCGAATGTTAAAAGATTTGGATTGATTTGATTGAACTGATTCAAATCTTATAGTATACAATTTATTGGCTATCCATCCAGTGTCTAGCCCGACATAGTTTATCTTACCAATTCTGTTTTATCCCATGGCCAACGAATATAACACAAAATCTGGTATTTAGTTAACTTTGAGCAAACGTAGTGTGATCTTGGGCAGAGTTTGACTAAAAATTCACAACACAAGACAATGCTTCTTTATAATCAAACAAGAATTTATTGAACTACTTGATGAGACTAAGACTACCTAAAACACACACACACACACTCTCATACACACAAACAGTTGAAAGGATGTGAATAGACAGCGTTTGAGGGAATTATGAGAGAGTTATAAGAGAATCTCAACTTCAGTTACTGGCTCTCAGAAAGTCACCAGAAAGCAGAGCTTTAGTTTTATCTTTACCACTTAATAACGACTTTGCACCGAATTCTTAGCAAAAGATGGAAACCTTGTTTGGCTACTTGCGATTTGAGTTGGCTGCTCAGCTGATCGGGGCTCATCTCCTTGCCTCGTGTTAAGCTGAAAGGGGAATCCTGGCTCAGATTGGCTGTCGTTTAGGTGACGTCTTAGGATAGCCCTTGCCGTGATTGGTTGGTTGCCTGGTTAGGTGAGAGCTTTGGAAGTCGGTTGCCTTGACTGCAGATGATGCTTTTGAAGTTCTTCTGAGAGTCTGTTTGCACGGCTTTAGGCTTTGAAGATTTCAGCAGAGTCACGAAGTTTCAACGAAGTGTTTGAGTCTGGCGTCTCGCTCGCGTGATGTTACAGCGTGTGAGCGCTTTGTAGCGCGATCAATGAAGACGAAGAGCGAAGAATCAGTTCATGACATTGAGTTTTAAACGGGCCGACTAAGTTTGTCCCACGTCATGGTTTTCCAATCAGAGCTGTTGCAGAGCTCTAACCATGCCCCGCACGGTTCCTTTTCCGTACATACATTAACATAATACTTCATCCATCATGTGAGACCATCTCTGCAAGTTTTGTTAATATTTCTATAAAATGTCTTACAACTAACACTGTTTATAATAGCGACTTTTCATTCATTTCATTGTTCTGCAATTAAGACAAGCTTTCATTCATCATCAAATATCAGATATCCTGCATATACAGCGTACACTTACTAACTTTATCTACCAAAATGTGGTTACAATGCTTAGATTAAAATACCACCGATTACACAAAACACATCAAGCTTACAAAAAGGCATATAGCACATTTGCGAATATATTTGCTTTAATAATAAAGGAAAATAAAAGATTGTCTTTTAGAAATCTTCTATTTGAAATTTTTCTGTTCGTTAAAGAAAAGAGTTGAAAATGCAGAAGAGCAGGAAGCGAGTCATGGATGGTCACGTTATATGATGTCTGGTGGCTGCATGCCTGAGGGTATCTGAATTGTCCTTTTCCGGTGGATACCCTATAATTCATACTTAGCGATCACGAGGTTCCTCTCAGGTTTGAAAGGACTCTTTCAGTTCTTGATACAAAAAGATCTGTTGTTGTTGTCCTGATTGAGTTAGTCATTACCACTCTTCTAAGTGGATAAGAAAAACGCTGACAGGAAACCACTCAGAATATTGACATCGCGTGATAGTGATTAGCTCAGACCTCGTGAGGAGTTGATTCGATGGCCTATCTGTGTCTTGAATAGGAGAGAATCCTACACCCCCCACATTGAATTTGGGTCACAAGAATTTTGTGTTATTTGTACTGTATATTAGTTGTTTGCGCATGTGTAGTATTTACATGTATTTTATAAGATTTTTCACTACATTAAGATGTTATGATGAGTGTATTTGAAAAGAACTAAGCGGCATTTTCTAAGTTCTGCATGTCAGTTGAGAGCTTGAGTTGTGGCGGCACCCCTGGGCATCTTCAGACTGCCTGATTAAGAGCAAATTTTTGTCTTTCTCACTTTTTTATTGAAAAAGGTTAGTTAGAATTTTTACATTTCAGAGAAAACATATAATTCAAATGCTTTAATGTCTAATGAATATGTTTTTATTGAAGAATTATTTCATAACTATTTTTAAATGGATGTTATGCCATAAAGGAGTTTGCTAGTGAGTGGTTTACAATTTAAGAGTACTAGTCTATTTATGAATGACAATAAATTGAGCAAAGTGGTCAAGCCGATTAGTCACCAGATCGGGAGAAGCCGATTAGTCACCAGAAGAGACGGACGGCAGCGCGTAAGTGTTGTTGTAATACTTGTTGGTAGATCTGTTGTTTAAATTATTTACTTGCTGCTAGGAAGGAATACTTCGTTTCCTACCTATTTCTATTCTGCTTTTTCGTTGAGGTTGATATTTTTGATTGCACTTACTGGTAATTATAATAATTTGCGCCTCGGCTAAGAAGGAGCCCGTGTCATTTGCATTTGCTCCGTGTGCTAAGTGTTAGTTTCGTCTTGAGCTATTAGCACTCAGTTGGGCTATTGGCTGGGCTAATCAGAAGCCGGCCACAGCGACTGTTAAAAGTATTTAAACTGCTTGGTCGCTGTTAGAACTTGGGAGAAGCCGATTAGTCACCAGAAGAGACGGACGGCAGTGCGTAAGTGTTGTTGTAATACTTGTTGGTAGATCTGTTGTTTAAATTATTTACTTGCTGCTAGGAAGGAATACTTCGTTTCCTACCTATTTCTATTCTGCTTTTTCGTTGAGGTTGATATTTTTGATTGCACTTACTGGTAATTATAATAATTTGCGCCTCGGCTAAGAAGGAGCCCGTGTCATTTGCATTTGCTCCGTGTGCTAAGTGTTAGTTTCGTCTTGAGCTATTAGCACTCAGTTGGGCTATTGGCTGGGCTAATCAGAAGCCGGCCACAGCGACTGTTAAAAGTATTTAAACTGCTTGGTCGCTGTTAGAACTTGGGAGAAGCCGATTAGTCACCAGAAGAGACGGACGGCAGCGCGTAAGTGTTGTTGTAATACTTGTTGGTAGATCTGTTGTTTAAATTATTTACTTGCTGCTAGGAAGGAATACTTCGTTTCCTACCTATTTCTATTCTGCTTTTTCGTTGAGGTTGATATTTTTGATTGCACTTACTGGTAATTATAATAATTTGCGCCTCGGCTAAGAAGGAGCCCGTGTCATTTGCATTTGCTCCGTGTGCTAAGTGTTAGTTTCGTCTTGAGCTATTAGCACTCAGTTGGGCTATTGGCTGGGCTAATCAGAAGCCGGCCACAGCGACTGTTAAAAGTATTTAAACTGCTTGGTCGCTGTTAGAACTTGGGAGAAGCCGATTAGTCACCAGAAGAGACGGACGGCAGCGCGTAAGTGTTGTTGTAATACTTGTTGGTAGATCTGTTGTTTAAATTATTTACTTGCTGCTAGGAAGGAATACTTCGTTTCCTACCTATTTCTATTCTGCTTTTTCGTTGAGGTTGATATTTTTGATTGCACTTACTGGTAATTATAATAATTTGCGCCTCGGCTAAGAAGGAGCCCGTGTCATTTGCATTTGCTCCGTGTGCTAAGTGTTAGTTTCGTCTTGAGCTATTAGCACTCAGTTGGGCTATTGGCTGGGCTAATCAGAAGCCGGCCACAGCTGTTTTCACTCTAGTCTGTTAAACTGTGTATTTATTTGATATCTGTGCGCTGACGCGGAAGCGTCTGCGGAAGCGTCGTGTTCAGCCTCCTCGTGTAAAGACGAACGACTTTTTCCTGCGCGACTTTAACCGAGCAACGAACTTAAGTATCATTTCTATCTTCCCTCACACACTCTCCTTTTCTGTCCTCTTCCTTTCCACCTCTATCATGTGTTTCCAAACCATTCCGGTTGTCTCTCAACCACGCTCTAACATCACACGCAGACGGCAACGTAATCCTGCTAACCTGCGCCCTATCTCTACATCTTCTACCGCACCTCTTTCTTTCTCTGTGGGTCTCTGGAACTGTCAGTCAGCGGTCAACAAAGCTGACTTCATTTCTGCTTTTTCTTTACAATCCACGCTCAGCATCTTGGGCTTGACTGAGACCTGGATTCGTCCGGAAGACTCAGCAACCCCAGCTGCTCTCTCTAACAACTTCTCTTTCTCTCACACCCCACGTCAAGTTGGCCGGGGTGGGGGTACTGGACTGCTCATTTCAAAGAATTGGACATACTCAACCCACTCTCCCCTATGCAATTACAACTCATTTGATTGTCATGGGATTACTGTAACAGCTCCTATAAAACTCCAGATTGTGGTAATTTACCGTCCCCCTGGCCAAATTCTAGCCACCTTCCTAGAGGAGCTGGACGGGCTGCTGTCCTCTTTCATGGAGGTTGGCACTCCACTCTTAGTCTTTGGCGATTTCAACATTCATCTAGACAAGCCTTATGCTACAGACTTCCATTCACTCCTAGCTTCATTTGATCTCAAACGCCTTACCACTTCTAGCACGCACAAATCAGGCAACCAACTTGATTTAATTTACACACACAATTGCACTGCAGATAACATTCTGGTGCAACCACTACATATCTCTGACCATTTCTTCATTTCTTTTACATTACTTTTTGATACCCATGTGCCATCAACCCCCTTACCGGTTACTTTTAGACGAAACCTACGCTCCCTTTCTCCCTCACATCTGTCCTCTGTAGTATCCTCCTCTCTTCCCTCACCTACCCATTTCTCATCTCTGGATGTGAATGCAGCTACTGACACTCTATGCCAGACCTTAACCTCTTGTCTTGACGACATTTGTCCTCTCTCCTCCAGCCCAGCACGGGTTGCCCCTTCTAACCCCTGGTTATCCGAGGTTCTTCGTGAACATCGGACCAAACTCAGAGCGGCAGAGAGAAAATGGCGCAAATCAAACGATCCGTCGGACCTGAGTAGGTATCAGTCCTTGCTCTCATCTTTCTCTGCTGAAGTCCACACTGCCAAATCCTCACATTTCCACGACAAGATCAACAGCGCTCCAGACATGCGTAACCTCTTCTGAACATTTAATTCTCTCCTCTGTCCCCCTCCACCACCTCCCACCACTTCTATAACAGCTGATGACTTTGCCACTTTTTTTACAGGCAAAACTAGAACAATCAGTAGTCAGTTCTCTCCTCCACACACACACGACCTCCAACCAACCACATCCACTGCTAAAACTCCCATCTTCTCCTTCTGTCCACTCACTGAGGCTGAGGTATGCAAACTTCTCCTCTCCAGCCACCCTACAACATGTCCTCTAGACCCAATCCCATCACACCTTCTCCAAGCAATCTCTCCCACACTCTTACCAGCACTCACACACATCATCAATACATCTCTCCTCACAGGCATTTTCCCCACTGCGTTCAAGCAGGCTCGGGTAACCCCACTGCTCAAGAAACCTACATTAAACACTTCTCTTACTGAAAACTACAGACCTGTCTCTCTCCTTCCATTCATAGCGAAAACACTCGAACGAGTTGTCTTCAACCAGGTCTCATTGTTTCTTTCACAGAACAACAAACTGGATGCTAAACAGTCAGGTTTCAGGAGTGGCCATTCAACTGAGACGGCGCTACTCTCAGTCACTGAAGCCCTGCGAATTGCAAAAGCAGACTCCAAATCATCAGTCCTCATTCTGCTGGATCTATCTGCTGCGTTTGACACTGTTAATCATCAGATCCTCCTGTCTACCCTCTCATCTCTGGGCATCACTGGGATTCCACTTTGCTGGTTTGAATCCTATCTCACTGGTAGGTCTTTCAGGGTGGCCTGGGGAGGTGAGGTATCCAAAGCACATCAACTGGTCACTGGGGTTCCTCAGGGATCGGTTCTTGGACCCCTCCTCTTCTCCACATACACGACATCATTGGGTCCCATCATACAGGCACATGGCTTCTCCTACCATTGCTACGCTGATGACACACAGCTCTATCTCTCTTTTCAACCAGATGATCCAACAGTAGCTGCACGGATCTCAGGCTGCCTGGCGGACATCTCGGCATGGATGAAAGAACATCACCTACAGCTCAACCTGGCAAAGACTGAGCTTCTTGTCTTCCCTGCTACTCCAACCCTACAGCATGACTTCACGATTCAGTTAGGTTCATCAACTATTGCCCCATCAACTTCGGTCAGAAATCTCGGTGTAATCTTTGATGACCAATTGACCTTCAAAGAGCACATTGCAAAGACCGCTCGATCTTGCAGGTTTGCACTACACAACATCAGAAAGATCAGGCCCTTTCTGACAGAGCATGGTGCACAACTTCTTGTCCAGGCCCTTGTCATTTCTAGGCTGGACTACTGCAATGCTCTTCTGGCTGGACTTCCATCAAACACAATCAAACCTCTACAAATGATTCAGAATGCAGCGGCACGTCTGGTCTTCAATGAGCCCAAAAGAGCCCATGTTACACCTCTCTTTATCTCCTTGCACTGGCTACCAGTTGCAGCTCGGATCAAGTTCAAGACACTGATGCTTGCATATAGAACAACCACAGGCTCAGCACCCGCCTACTTCCACTCACTATTACGAATCTACACCCCCTCCAGAAGTCTGAGATCTGCTAGTGAGCGACGCCTCGTGGTACCATCACAGAGAGGCTTAAAATCACTCTCCAGAACATTCTCATTCACCATTCCTGGCTGGTGGAATGATCTTCCCACCCCTATCCGGAATGCTGGATCCCTACCAATCTTTAAGCAACAACTGAAAACTCATCTCTTTCAGCACTACTTTGATTCACAGTAGGTATGGTGTTCTTTGGATGCAACTCAGGATTCTTTCTCCTCCAAACACGACAAGTTGAGTTTTTACCAAAAAGTTCTATTTTGGTTTCATCATTCTCCCAGTCCTCTTCTGGATCATCCAAATGCTCTCTAGCAAACTTCAGTCGGGCCCGGACATGTACTGGCTTAAGCAGGGGGACACGTCTGGCACTTCAGGATTTGAGTCCCTGGCGGCGCAGTGTGTTACTGATGGTAGCCTTTGTTACTTTGGTCCCAGCTCTCTGCAGGTCATTCACTAGGTCCCCCCGTGGTGGTCAACTGCTCAGGTCTGGTGGTCTTCTGCTCTGCCGTGGTGGTCTTCTGCTCTCCCGTGGAGATCCTCTGATCCGCCCTGGTGGGCTCCTGTCCCGTCTGATCCGCCCTGGTGGGTTCCTGTCCCGTCTGATCCGCCCTGGTGGGCTCCTGTTCCGTCTGCTCCGCCTTGGTGCTCTGTCCTGCCGGCTCTGCCTCAGTCCCCAGTCTCACTTCCACATGGACCTGACCTCCATCCCTCACCCTGTTCCGCCTCCGCTCCACCACCCTCCTGGATTATACTGAGTGTGGAGCGTCTGGAAGCCGCTCCTTGGGGGGGGGCCTCTGTCACAAATCTGGTCTATGAACTTCCGTTCACTCACCACCAGAGGTCACTCAATCACTACATGGACTCTTGCACTACACTACTGTTGCACGTCATCTCCAGACTACATTTCCCAGCAGCCATTTCACTAATCACACGCTCAAACCTGAGACTGATCCC
This sequence comes from Spinibarbus caldwelli, assembly GCA_039654775.1. Lineage (NCBI taxonomy): Eukaryota > Metazoa > Chordata > Actinopteri > Cypriniformes > Cyprinidae > Spinibarbus > Spinibarbus caldwelli. The sequence continues at coordinate 31,217,677 of CM077228.1, forward strand.
ACAGCTGATTCCCATTACACCCCTTATATAAACCATGGACTTCCCTTCACAGATGGCCGAGTATTGTACGCACATATCCCTCTTCTAGCGATAGCTGCTCTACGGAGCCCACTTAATTGTCTTAGTCTTGCCTTGCCTGTTTTCCCGTGTTTTATTCTAGCCCGTGTTTCCTGAATTAACCCTTGCCTTGCCGTTTCGGACTCTGTTTGCATCTCGTTTGGATTATTGCTCGTGTACCTGGATTATTGCTCTGCCTTGCCCCGTTGGATATTGTTCGCCGATCGTCGACCCACGCTTGCCCTAGGATTACTCTTTGTCTTGTCCATGCCATACTTGTTTGCCATTGTTTCGACCCTGCCTGTATTTATGACCATGTCTTTAAATAAAAGCCTGCATATGGATCCGCACGTCTCACGTCTGATCAGCCCCGTAACAATTATAGTTTTAGTTATTTTGTTATATTTTAGTCGAGGTCTTCACTGGGATATGTCTCTGGGGCTAATCTAGGTGTCCTGGTCTCCGCTGACGATCAGGGCTGTAGACATCATCTCTTGGTGCTGATCCACTATCTGATCGGATACGGACTGAGAAACAGAATAAGAAAGAAACAGACAAATATTAGCATAGATGCCATTCTTCTTACGTTGTAACGAGTACATCATGTGTTATGGGGAGTGTTCCCAGTTCCGGTTGATCTAATTAATGCAGCCTAACAATCCTTTAATGGATTTGAATAATAGAAGCGTATTAGTATGTTATGTGTAAGCCAGGTTATAGCCAGGTTACCAGCAGCCATATCACTCTGTAGCCCAAGACTGGTTGCCCACTGAAGCTAAGCAGGGTTGAGTCTGGTCAGTACCTGGATGGGAGACCTCCTGGGAAAAACTAGGTTGCTGCTGGAAGAGGTGTTAGTGAGGCCAGCAGGGGGTGCTCACCCTATGGTCTGTGTGGGTCCTAAGCCCCAGTATAGTGACGGGGACACTATACTGTAAAAAGCACCGTCCTTTGGATGAGACGTTAAACCTAGGTTCTGACTCTCTGTGGTCATTAAAAATCCCAGTATGTCCTTCAAAAAAGAGTAGCGGTGTAACCCCGGTGTCCTGGCCAAATTTGCCCATTGGCTTTTGACCATCATGGCCTCCTAATCATCCCCATACACTGATTGGCTTCATCACTCTGTTTCCTCTCCACCAGTAAGCTGGTGTGTGGTGGGCTTTCTGGTGCAATATGGCTGCCGTCGCATCATCCAGGTGGAAACTGCACACTGGTGGTGGATGAGGAGATTCCCCCCTTCTATGTAAAGCGCTTTGAGTACCCAGAAAAGCGCTATATAAATGTAACGATAAATTCAGCGATCACAGAATCGCGAAATCCTGGAGGAACTGATAAATATTCTCTGTTGCCTTGTAAATGGTTGTGACCTGTAATAAAATAGGAAAAACAATTACATCTTTAAACATTTAAGGGACAATCTTTAATATCACTCTTGAGTGTCAATGTAACAAAAAGAATTTCAATACAAATGCATAAGGAATTACACAACTATTTTAAATCTTTATGGTAAGATAGTTTTAAAAAATGTGAACTATAATAATGAAGACTTGCTCCTTAATTAGCACAGCTAGACAGTTTGTGGGAAATCATTTCCCTTGCAGAACTCTGCAAATGAAGTCCTTTTACCTATAATTGAACTAAAAACAGATTGGCATGTAATCCCAAGAGCTCTGAGATTCCCTTCAGTGTTCCAAGGCTGCTTGGGTAGGGAGAGTAACTGCAGGCTGCAGTTCAACACCTACAGACAAAGATATAAATTCACTTAAGGAAAATATTACTTTTATACAAATTTTGGCCACCTGAAATACTAAAACAATTAAAAAACAATACCTTTAAATAGTTTATAGTGAATGTTGTAGATTAGATTGGAATGGTGGATAGTCCTCCAAGTCCAGTGCAGTTGGAGGTAAAGGTCTGTAATTTCATAAACTTAATCTTGGTGAAATGCTTCAGTTCAACACCTACAGACACAGATATAAAGTTCTCTTAAGGAAAATATTACTTTTATACCAATTTTGGCAATCTGAAATAGTAAGATATAGAAACAATACCTTTAGTTTACAGTCAGTTTTGTAGATTAGATTAGAATGTTGGGTAAATCTAGTCCTCCAAATCCAGTCCTTGAAGGATCAGTTCACGAAGTTGGAGGTAAAGGTCTGTAATTTCATAAGCATCATCTGACATGACAAGGTTATGCTCAGCCATGAGTTTGACACAGTTGAAAGACATCCTCATCACAAGGGTAGTCTTTAAATAAACACTCCTTTTGGCAAATACTCAGTTTTGTTTGTTCAATTGGATGCAAGAAATTCTGCACTCCATATAAGCTGGGAACAGCAAACATTATTGAAGCTCGACCACTGGGAGCACGTGGGTTGTGAGTTGCCCGTATCCTGTGGCAATTCCAGGCACTGACTATTTCATCAAGCTCTTCCTTCATGAAAAAAGAAATGGAACATATATTCTACATTGACTTGCCAAATGAATTAACAAAACTGCACATTGTAGGGTATATCAATAAATATTAAGTTATAATTAAACTTCAATACTCTCCTTAAGAATAAAATCAACTCTGATAGTGAACAAAATGAGTTACCTGTATAACATTTTGGAAGCAAAACTGGATGAGAGATTTGTCAGTGAAAGTATCAACAAAGTGTCCATCTTCTTTAAGTTGTTCAAAATGATCCATCCAAAATTGTATGCACTGGCTTCTCAAAGTGGACCACCATCATTCAATTCTCTGGTTTCCAGTGCTTGGACCAAGAGTGACACATTCTGCACTCGCAGTGTCTCTGAAGAATGTCTGCATATCTGCTAAATGCGTATTTTCAGTTCCATGGTCAATGTGAATTCTTTGTGGAAATCCGTTATTCTCAGCAACAGCTTGTAGGAAATAACCTGCAATTACTCGTGGGTCATTGTTCGTTTGGTATGCTTCAAGCCAGATAATTTTTCTGGAGAAACCATCAATGCATCCGTTTATGCATATTCCGTAAGGTTTTAACTTATCATATCCGTCAATATGCCAAACATAGTTTGGCCCGCGACTGTTATACATGCGTCGCCGTAGACGACCGCGAGCACGCAGATCAACTCCTTGTCCATCTAACAGTCGCATCAACTGACGGACAGTTTCTCTGTCTGTAATAATGCCGGACAGCCAACATTTCTGGTGCATCTAGCGATAGCCATGTTGTCGTCCAGATGTCTGTAGCTGCTGGTGTATTAAACATACCACTTCAGCCTCATCTGTTTTATTGCGTCTCTGCCACAACTGATTCCTGCATAACATTCTCTCAAGAGTCCGGAAACTAAGCTTTATGTTGTGTGATTCCTCCAATAAAATTAAGATTTCTCTATTAGTGAAACCGGGCCAAAAACAATCCTCTATAATCTTTTCCATTGTTATAGGCTATAGAATATGCATTCCTACCGTCCGTGGACATGTCTTGTCTTTGACACTCCAGTGAAGGTCAATTTCAATAACAGGAAACTAGATTGTATCTCGCAATTCTGACTTTATAACTCGCAATTGTGACTTTATTTCTCGCAATTGCGAGTTCATATCACGCAATTCTGACTCATAATTGCAAGAAAAAAAGTCCAAATTGTGAGATAAAAAGTCACAATTGCAAGTTTATATCTCGCAATTCTGACTTTTTTTCCTCACAATTGCGACTTTATATCTCACAATTCTGACTTTATTTCTCAGAATTGCGAGTTTATATCTCACAATTCTGAGAAAAAAAGTCAGAATTGCGAGTTTGTATCACGCAATTCTGAGAAAGAAAGTCAGAATTGTGAGATAAAAAGTTGCAATAACCTTTTTTAATGTTTTTATTCAGTGACGGAAACGGGCTTCCATAGGTGTACAATCAAAGATGATTGAAAAGTACTTTGCAGTGTTGATTTTTACAACTATTTCTTCGGTCAGTTGACTACTCATGAGGTTCAGTAGCTCATTTTGTTTGTACAAACCCACTATTATCACGAACATGTTTGCCTACTATATACAGTAAAATGGGGGGTAAAATGCCATTTTTCTAGCTTGATATGGACACAATTTCCCCCTCCTACTGAAGCAATACAGACTATAGGTTGTCATATTATCTATTGCATTTAGAAACCTTAAACATGCACTATAACCAAATAAACAGTGGAAGTGAAAGAGACAAACTACTAAAAAGAAGAGTTAACTACTTCTGTTGTATTTGTATGCTTAAGCTGTATTTATTCAGTAAATACATCAGCACAATTTATTTGAAAACTAAAAAATAAACAAATATGAAAATGTAAATATGAAGTAGGTTATTACAACCCAAATTCCGGAAATGTTGGGACGTTTTTTAAATTTGAATAAAATGAAAACTAAAAGAATTTCAAATCACATGAGCCAATATTTTATTCACAATAGAACATAGATAACATAACAAATGTTTAAACTGAGAAATTGTATAATTTTATGCACAAAATGAGCTCATTTCAAATTTGATGCCTGCTACAGGTCTCAAAATAGTTGGGACGGGGGCGTGTTTACCATGGTGTAGTATCTCCTCTTCTACTCAAAACAGTTTGAAGACATCTGGGCATCGAGGTTATGAGTTTTGGTGTTGGAATTTGGTCCTATTTTTGCCTGATAAAGGTTTCCAGCTGTTGAAGAGTTCGTGGTCGTCTTTGACATTTTTCTCGTTTAATGATGCGGCAAATGTTCTCTATAGGTGAAAGATCTGGACTGCAGGCAGGCCAATTCAGCACCCGGACTCTTCTATTACAAAGCCATGCTGTTGTAATGCTGCAGTATGTGGTTTTCCATTGTCCTGCTGAAATACACAAGGCCTTCCCTGAAATAGACATCGTCTGGAGGGGAGCATATGTTGCTCTAAAACCTTTATATACCTTTCAGGATTCATAGTGCCTTCCAAAACATGCAAGCTGCCCATACCGTATGCATTTATGTACCCCCATACCATCAGAGATGCTGGCTTTTGAACTGAACACTGATAACATGCTGAAAGGTCTCCCTCCTCTTTAGCCTGGAGGACACGGTGTCTGATTTCCAACAACAATGTCAAATTTGGACTCGTCTGACCATAGAACACTTTTCCACTTTGAAACAGTCCATTTTAAATGAGCCTTGGCCCACAGGAAACAATGGCGCTTCTGGACTATGTTCACATATGGCTTCCTTTTTGCATGATAGAGCTTTATTTGGCATCTGCAGATGGCACGGCGGATTGTGTTTACCGACAGTGGTTTCTGGAAGTATTCTTGGGCCCATTTAGTAATGTCAATGACAGAATATTGCCGATGAGTGATGCAGTGTCGTCTGAGGGCCCGAAGACCACGGGCATCCAACAAAGGTCTTCAGCCTTGTTCCTTACGCACAGAGATTTCTCCAGTTTCTCTGAATCTTTTGATGTTGTTATGCACTGTAGATGATGGGATTTGCAAAGCCTTTGCAATTTGATGTTGAGGAACGTTGTTTTTAAAGTATTCCACAATCTTTTTACGCACTCTTTCACAGATTGGGCCTCTGCCCATCTTTACTTCTGAGAGACTCTGCTCCTCTAAGACATCCCTTTTATAGCTAATAATGTTACAGACCTGATGTCAATTAACTTAATTAGTTGCTAGATGTTCTCTCAGCTGAATCTTTTAAAAATTTCTTGCTTTTTCAGCCCTTTGTTGCCCCCGTGCCAACTTTTTTAAGACCTGTAGCAGGCATCAAATTTGAAATGAGCTGATTTAGTGTATAAAAGTGTAAAATTTCTATGTTTAAACATGTTTTCTGTTCTTTTTTTTTTTTTTTTTTTGATATAGCAGCATAGTCAACAGTACATTATTTCAAAACAAATGTAGTTACAATTTTCTCTGCCATTCAATTTTTCTTTTTTTAACATAATATAAACAAAATAAAATAAAATTTTAACGGTCTGGGAGAGGTCAGATATATACTTAATAATCAAATTCCATATTAAATAAGGTTAAATGTTTTTTTTTGGTCTATGGTAGAGATTGTGGGAGAAAATCCATTAGTTTCCAATGTGGAAAGGATATATAAGGAGATCACAGTAACATTTTCCATTAAGAAAGGAAGGGTCATTTGTTTTATACCTCGATAAAGTCTGGCCGTAATGTCCTTACATATGCGATCCACTTGGACCAAACTTTTCTGAATACATTCTTCTATGTTCTCTATGTTCTATTGTGAATAAAATATTGGCTCTTGTGATTTGAAAGACAAATTTAAAAAAACGTCCCAACATTTCCGGAATTCGGGTTGTACACTGCTGTGATGATGATAGTTGTAAATTCTCTAGGCAGATAAAAAGGTCTGCATTTAATAGACAAAAACTCTACATCCAGAGAACAATGACTTGAAACCACTGCGGCATTGTTACACCAGCTGTTGTTTGTATAAATGCACACACTGCCACCCTGTGATTTTCCACAGAGAACACAGCTCCTGTCTGATCTGAATATTGTTAGCCCCTCTATACCCACAGCGTTATCCGAAACGGAATGGTTTAGCCATGTTTCCGTCGGAATTATGGCACAACAGTCTCTCATCTCCCGTTTAGTTGTTAGGTCCAGCTTCAGATAGTCCAATTTATTAACAAGCAGAATGGATGGAAGTGGCGTTCTGCATGGGTTAGCCTTTAGCTCAGCTGTTAATCCTCCCCGGCTGCCGCGCTTCCGTTTCCTATCGCACCGCCTCCGTCTCCTCTGGGAGCAGCCGGTGCCTGTAGGAGACTCCGCTGCTTAATAGGCCGCTGGGTCTGGCTGGCATAGCAGTCGTGTCTTCGATCCCTGAACTGCTAACTTTATGTAATTCTAACATAAAATGGCGATCATATATTAGTTTAGCTCTGCTATGCTGCACATAAACTGCTGAACTCACTTGTCTAAGTGGCTTATTTCCTGTAAAATATACGATACTATCGGGAGCCAGTGTGGCCGCAGCCGAGCAAGGCGCCACCATCTTGTTTGAAAATGCTAACATTATATATACAGCTAACGTGTGTATATCTGTGAGCTAACACTGGTCTCACACCAAGACACCTGCCCTGTTCTCCTTACACCACCAACTCAATTTCTCTCCTCTGACCGTTGTTCTGTCTAATCCTGGCCTGTTTCTTGGCCGCATAGCAGGCTCATAATTGTATTTGTATCTGTGGTCCGTCATACAAGTGTGAATAAACATTTAAAATTTCCTCAGCGTCCGAACTGTCATTACGATCCATTGTTTTCCTATGGTTTAAATGTACCGCTCTCCCTCTCGTTTACGTCACTTCCGGTTTTGGCAGTTTTCAGATGTGGAAGTAAAATTATCTCACAAAAACGACTCCAGAAGCCTTAAAGGGTTACTCCACCCCAAAATGAAAATTCCAAACCTGTAAAAGCTTCCATTGACTGCCAAGTAAATTACACTGTCAAGGCCCAGAAAAGTATGAAAGACATCGTCAGGATGCTCCATCTGCCATCAGTGGTTCAATCTGAATTTTATGAAGTGGCGAGAATAATTTTGTACGCAAAGAAAATAAAAATAACGACTTTATTCAACAATTCGTCTCATCTGCGTCACCGTAGCGCCATTTTGGAGAGTATCCGCTGGACGCAAATAGCGTACGCTATTTTGATGATGTCTTTCATACTTTTCTAGGCCTTGACAGTGTTATTTACTTGGCAGTCAATGGGACAGTCACAAGCCTCCTGGTTTTCATCCAAAATACTATCTTAAATTGTGTTCCGAAGACTAACAAAGCTTTTACGGGTTTGGAACGACATGGTGGTAAGTGATTAATGACAAAATTTTCATTTTGGGGTGGAGTAACCCTTTAATAGCGTATTTTAAAGTATTATTTTAAAGAAAATCTAGTTCCTACATTATTTTTCTATACATCGATTCACTGGGGTCTCTAACCTGGAATATGCCCTTTAAGGTGCCCTTGTTACAGTGTAATTATAAATTTAAGTACTGAGTAATATTAATCAACTACATGTATTTACTATATGGTTAGGTTTAGGATTAGGTTTAGGGTTACTTGCATGTCATTATGCAGAATTAATTGTTACTATAATAGTAAGTATATGTAACATATGTAACTGTCACGCCCCTGGACTGTTTTGTTGTGGTTTTTGCTCCCCATGTGTTCCCTGTGACCCAGTTTCTCCCCAGTATGATTGTTAATTTGTTTCCAGGTGTGTCTCCTTAGTTCCTTGATTGTCCTGTCTTTAAAAGCCCCAGTCCTTTCAGTTAGTGTTTGTCGGTCTTTGAATGTCTTCTTGTGTTCTATGTTCCCTAGATGGATTATTAAAGACTCTCAGTTTGTTAATTTGCCATGTCTCCTCGTTCCTGGCTCCAGCGTTCGTGACAGAAAGACCGACCTTATAAAGTAAAGTATAGTGGCGTATTTCTCCTCGTTTTGTTTCCCGTTTCTGTCAGTTTTGATTTCTTTTTTATGGATGACCCTGCTGTCCTCGTCCTCCTGCTGGAGCAGGGGGACCGCTCTCTCGAGGACCACACCGAGGACTTTGTGTTCCTGTCTAGTTACACGCACTACCCGGACAGCTGCCTCTGCACTTTTTTCCGAGCTGGACTGAACAACACCACACGAGAGCAGTTGTCTGGGGATGGTCCTCGAGAGAGCCTCGCCGCCTTCATCGAGTGGGTACTGGTGTCCTGCAAGTCGCACCTGACTGTGGATATCGCGGATTATGACACCACCCCCACTCTGGACCCAGAGCCCAGTCAACCTCCACCCTACGCCACGGAGCTGCCAGAGCCCACCGCAGACGGAGAGCCAGAGCCTGCCGCGGTCGTTGAGCCATCGCCATCAGGAGCGACGGAGCTGACGATCGTCCCCGAGCATGAGCCCCAAGTGTCTGACCAGGTGCGAGAGCCGACAGCACAAGCGACGGTGGATACAGCTGTGGAGATCGTGGGGGCTATGGAAAGCCCCGCCCACGGCACCACTTCTGAGGGTGAGCTCACACTGGACTCTGGACTGTTAATTGACTTTGATACAGAAATACTCTTCACTCAACCTCCATCAGAATTGTTGGATTGGCAAAATATCCCACCCAACCTCCCTCTCCCACCGCCTCTCATCGATCTGTTCCTGTTCTCAACGCAATCTTCACTGGATCCTGTCAGCCCCTCTGCTCACCCTCAGCCCACCATCTGTGGTGTGGGCTCGCCGCTGGTCTGCCCATCTCCAGTTCCATTGGCGTTGAGTCTGGAGGATCCCTCGACTCCGCCTTCAGCCTCCGAGGCCCAGACTCCGCCTCGGTCCTGCGACCCAGCGGCTCCACCCCGGCTTCCAGCTCCCTCGTCTCCACCAGAGCCCGTCAGTCCACCAGCTCCACCGGGCTCCCTCGTCCCTCCGGCTCCGCCTTGGTCAGTCGTCCCCCTACCTCCACCTCGGGACTACACTCCTCTGGCTACGCCACGTCCCTTCATCCCTCAGGCTCCGTTGGGCTCCTCCTTCCCTCCAGCTTCACCTCAGTCCTCTGTCGCTCCGGCTCCGCCGCGGCCTTCCGGATCTCTGCCTACACCTCGGTCGCCGAAGCCTCTGGCTCCACCTTGGCCCTCTGGATCCTCGGCGTCACCCTGGCTCGTCGGCTCTCCGTCTCCACCTCGGGCACCTGCTCCGCCTCCGTTGGTCGGCCCCCTGGAGTCGGCGGCCATTCCTCCTCCATGGCTCCTCCCTCCGTCGGCTCCACCGTGGGTCATCATCATGGCTGTGGCCTGGGTCCTGCCAGGCTCCTCCTGCTCCGAGTCCCTCCTGTCTCCTCCCTGGCTCCTCCCTCCTTCGTCGCCTCCCTGGTCTCTGTCTGCCGGCCCCCTCCCGGTTGTCCGTCCTCCTCCTGAGCCTCCGCCATTGTTCCCACCCGTTTCCCCCCCCCCTCTGTTGTTCCACGGTGCGAGGACGCACCTTCCGGGAGGGGGGAGTAATGTCACGCCCCTGGACTGTTTTGTTGTGGTATTTGCTCCACATGTGTTCCCTGTGACCCAGTTTCTCCCCAGTATGATTGTTAATTTGTTTCCAGGTGTGTCTCCTTAGTTCCTTGATTGTCCTGTCTTTAAAAGCCCCAGTCCTTTCAGTTAGTGTTTGTCGGTCTGTGAATGTCTTCGTGTTCTATGTTCCCTAGATGGATTATTAAAGACTCTCAGTTTGTTAATTTGCCGTGTCTCCTCGTTCCTGGCTCCAGCGTTCATGACAGTAACAAGGACACCTTAAAATAAAGTGTTACCGTGCTTTTTTTAACCCTTTTGTTCTATGTAGTTACAGGGTAAGTGGCTACAACAAATTGCTCCAAAATGATTGTTGTTTAGTACAGAAGGTCATTCATACATACCAGATAATATAACAATATACTTAATGGGCTGTTTTGTTTAATTTAAATATTGTTTGAAATTAATTATACTGCTGGGTTAAATGAACCCAAAATGGGTTTTTAAATTAAAATCACACTCAGTATGACAACAGTAACAAAACAGGCAACAGATAATAAAAGGTGAAAATTTATTAAATCAGAAATTGACAAAAATACAGGCAAGTGAAAAACTGTAGGCTATGTAAGCCTACATGAAAAGTTCAGAAAAAAGCAAAGCAACCTCATACTTATACAACTTATACATTAAACAAAATTCTTGTGAAAAGTTTAATATTGGATAACTTATGTTAAAGAACAAATTTAAGATTTTGTTCAATTTGTTCATGTTTTTCACTGATGAATAAACTACTATGGCCAAACCATTATGCCAAGAAACACAGTCTGAAAGCCTGTAATAAACACTGAAAGTCAAGATTAAACTGTGTATTATAGTGAATCGACAGGATTTTACAGTCTTTGATTTTACTGTTTTGATCCACTTCCCGGCTTTACCGCTCGTCTGTCACCGCTCAATGTTGTGAAAACATAACTTACTCAGACAGAACCCTCCAGTTTAAAAAAAAAAACACATTCCAGACAGTTTCAAAAATGTCCTCTTCACTTCGATTAGTTTTATTCTATTTTTGACACATATTTCTGTCATGAGCGCCGCAAACACGTATAGACTCACCTCAAACCCCATTCCAGCTGTTTCCAGTTCGCACTCACCACATTCACTGGTCCAGTCCTCGATTCGATTAGTTTTCTTGTATTTTCCACACACATTCCCGTCTTAAGAACCGCAGACACAGGTTTCAGCACATACTTGACTTGCTGTGACTTGACGTGACTTGCTGCATGCTCTCTTTCATGTTCTCCACATTCCTAACCCAGCACCGTTGGGTTACTTATTACTAAGCAACCCAAAATTGGGTCAAATCAAGTAAGCTTCCTACACCAACAGTCTCAACCGAGTGTTTGGATTGAAAAAAAAAAAAGTTATAAGATACACAGTGTATATTTTTGCTAAATCACTTGCAAATACAAGATTGTTGTTTTGCATAGTAGCCATACATATATCACATAATATTAGAATAGGTACCCCTTAGTTTCACAATACTTACAGTATAAATGATTTGTAATTGTCCAGGTTGTTACCCCTTTATTTCCCAAACTTCACATATTAATTCCTTATACCTACACGGAGGTACTGAATAGGTACACTATAATGACAAAAAAGTTACGCTGTAAATTGTTTACTTGTGCTGTACATGGCAGGCTGTAATCTAAAGCGTTACCATTCTCTTTCATGTCTTATTGTGCTTAAACTGTCAAATACACATAAGTTTATGTTTAAAACAAACATAAGTTACAAAACCAGTTGGTTATGACTGTGATGGTAAACAGCTGGGAAAGAAATTGTAAGTTTATATTAGATCTGTGTGGCAGCAGCGTAATATACGGTAAGTAAATCAATAAATCCACTGTGCAGCAAGGATCAGAACCAGCAAAGGTGAAAACCCTGTATTGGACCCTGTCCAAATGATGGCCAAAACTTTACTGATGGGTTTTATGAAGTTTTATTAGTGTCCGTTTACTCCAGAAAATCACCATAAGAGCTGAATATTCATCTTTAATCATTTAAGTTTATTTTGTAAAAACTGTGTGTTGTTCTGACTTTATGAAGCCTCATGGTGTGAATGGCGCATCCTCTGACTTAAAAAACAAACAAACATTGAATTGTATGTTGGGTCGATATATGATACTGGATCTCAATGGTTACTGTACTTAGGCATCAATTACAGCCTGGGCAAAAGTGAACGGGCACTAGGCTAACTAATGGACAGAGTCCAGTGGCGTAGCGCAGATCCATGGCCCCCAACAGCGAACTCAAGGGTGGGCTGGTTACGTCGTTGTATTGTAAATACTTGTTTTAAACCAGGAAGGCGAGCCAATAGATTTCACACAAGCAACGTGAAAACTTTGTGCACAAGTTATACGGTGAACCTCTTAATCTCAGTCGATTCACTTGAAAGTGAAAGTAAAAACTGACGGCGCTTTCGGCATCTGACGCTGCATTAACGGCGCATATTCTCTCAGAGAAGAATCCATTTCATATATGCTGATAACGGTATATAGCTAAATGTTTTAATTTACTCCCTTAATATTTCTCTTGTGGCCCAAACATAGGCTAGTGGAAAAAATAAATAAATTTTAAAAATAAATTAATAAAGAGAAGAAACGTATTTCGTGTTAAACAGGTTGTTTTATTTTCTTTTTAAAAAAGTCTGTGCTTGAACTAAAGCTTTTTCATTGATTATTACAGTGTTAATAATTTTAATTATAGGCCTATAATTCATTGTATAAAAAGCCTGTTTTGAAAGACCTTTTTAAAAACATTTTCAATGGGGAGTAAACTAGCCTAATCTTTAGTATCCTCACAGCGCGTCAGTTACTTATGTGATGGTGCGCTATGAAATTATTGCAGGGAAAATTAATTGTAATATTAATTTAATAATAAAAGTGACTTAATAATAATAATAATAATAATAATAATAAGCCTAATAATAAGAAGAATGTAACAGGCCTACATTAATTGAAAATGCCAAATTAGAGATATAGATATACAGGCTATTTGTATAAAATTATTTTATTTAGAAATGTTTGTTATTTTTCATGTTATGAATAACATGTTTGTTATTTTTTTAATTTGTTAATTCATTTAGGGCTGCAATTAACGATTATTTTGATAACCGATTAGTTGGCCGATTATTTTTACGATTAGTAGATTAATCGGATAAAAAAAGCTACATTTTCTTTTATTTTATTGACAAAAAACCACTTCCACATTCTGCCCAATGTTCTTCAAACAAACATGCCAACTGAATGCTATGAAAACATACAGTGCTTAACAATTTATTAGACCACCTGTCATAAAGAAAAAACACAAATATTTTAGTAATTTGTCAAAGAATTGTTTAAATCTAAAACTGTTATTGCCATTTATTTGGCAAATAACAAACTGAAACAACTAAATATTTATTCACATAATAATAAAAAAATGGTCAGCTGTCTTTCATAACAGCATGCATTCTTGCTGGCATTGTTTAGGTACTTTTTGACTGTAATTGGGTATCTGAAAAAAATCTTTCATAGATCTTTCATTCTTTCATATATAACAGCAATAATTATATTATAGCATTAGAAATAGCCTACTCTTATTGAAGACCTTACGCATATCGGAGGACTAACCAATACGGATAGCTAAAAAATGATTTCAGTAAACACCAATACTGTTAGTTTAGAGCAGCAGTGGCACAGACCTTACATAATTTGTTATAAACCTTACATAAATTTGTTTTAATAAATTTAAGCACTGTATATAGACCTATAGTTTAAATCTCTTCATCAAAAATTAAGATAACAATAAAGACGAATAAAAACACAAACTCAGTTAACCAACTTTTTGATCACAGTCACGTTTACTGTAATTTCTTTATCCTGTAAAAGGCAGCTATGAAGCATCTGATATTTATATTCAGACAACTATACGCGGTTATCCCTTTACAGTTCCTACTCTCATAAAATACATGCACTACATGTTAACTTTTAAACCGAATATTAATCCCTCTCTGACGCGCGTTCACGCGTCCGCCGCGCTCATGCTCATTCAGTAAAGATTTAAACTTAACACAGACTGTCAGGACGGAACTTTATGCAAAAATGGAAATGCTTGGTGAATTTGTGACATTTACAGATAAGGATATGACAGTAAACAATGTTTTTGCGCTGAGGACGCACACGCATCTGTCAAAGCTCCTGACAGGGCAAGCCATTACGCTAATGCATTAGCTTAAAGCTTAAAATAAAGAATTCTCATGTTTTGTGCAGCTTGGATCACGTACTTCTCCCGCAGCATCTCATTCTGTTTCCTCCACTATTTTTAGATGCATTTTGTACATAGAAATGCGTTATTCAGTGCTGTAACGTTAATTTGACGTGATTGGCTGAAATTGGACATGCACTGTGAGCAGACCCGACTAATCGATAAAGAGAATCGTTGTCGATGATTTTCATTATCGATAATAATCGATTTTATCGATTAGTTGTTCCAGCCCTAAATTCATTATTTAAATTAATAGGACTACAAATCAGGAAACGTGCAGTTAATCACCGGCGTCAGTCACAAAATTTATTTAAATAAATAAATAAATATATAAATAAATAATAAAAAAGGGCTAATCTTTGTGAGGACGACTGGCAACAGCTGGTCTTAAATTCTTTAGACACCGCACACCAAACGAGGGCCTGACAGTAGTGTGTTCCCGGCTTCACAGAATGAACCGGTTCATGTGTGGAACTGAAAGTCTTACCGTTACTTCCGGGCTGATGGACGGGCTCTCTTTTGAGTTTTTAAAAGTCTTTTTTTACAGAATTATGCATTGATGCTGTTTTTCTAACATTTTCTAACACACAGCTGCAAATTACAGTCCAACTGAATGGGTGAACACGCACGAATTTACATGCGCGACATGCCCGAAACAGCCTGGATAACAATTGCCTAACACTGCTGTCAATTAAATTCATCAAGAATTATGCAAAAACACATTTTATTTAATTTAGTTATTTGATATGTTATAACAGTTCTCTAATTGTGTTAAAATACATTAAACAATAATTATTTAACAAATAATATATTTGTATAATAAACTGGGGGGGCCTTTCATCAGAGTGGGCGGGCCTGGGCCCGTCAGGCCCGTCCGCTGCCTACGCCCGTGGTCGTGTGGAATGAAGTATAATTTATTAGGCATTTTAAAAACTCTACTGAGAAATTAAAAACATGCAAACCCAGCTAACAATATTTGGTTCCCAGAACTTTTTTTTAAATTTTATTTTTTGGTTAGCAAGAAAAGTTTTTTCTTAATGGAAACAGAATGTTTTTGGTTTGTAGAACATTTGTCTAATGTTATTTTTAATGCTCATCTAAGATTATTATTAATATATTATTACATTTGTCTATTAATATGCAAGATTTCCAAGTTTTTTCAGCACCAAATAACAATGAACAATATATGTTTTTTAAAATATGAAATTAATTCATAGACATTAAAAATCAACAAAAACATTTTTTTAACTGTGTATAGTATATCAGTATGTTCATTTCTTACCACTGAATTGTACAGTTTAGCGGGACAGGCATTTTCGGTCTGTAAACAAAAAGTTTGAGAGTCTGAGTGTTGCTGTAGTGCTGGATATCAGTCATGTGATCATCAAGACCCAATCACAACTGTACTGATGTTCAGATCAACAGCACTCTTACTGTAAAGGATTAAATATTGGAAACATTATGAAAGCAAGAAGATCCAGACCTACAGAAGTAACTTTTACTGACTAATGATTGGTAAGATCCTCAGAAAGGAAGAACAACCAATGAATGGAAAGAGTGTGTGAGTGAAGGTGGTTGTGAATGTGTGTAGATGTGTGTTAGTTACAGGATCAGAGAATGATACCGTTCCTTCGTCATAGTCCAGATACACTCTCACGCGATCAAGCTGTTGATTAACAGGAAAACCAGAGCTGAAAGTCCGTCCATACTGCACAAACCAGACACCAGTGTTATAGAAATCACGTCCCTTCCTCTGGTTTGATGCTGTAGTTACTCCAAGTCTCCAGACTGAACTCTCTTTAACCTCCACATCCCAGCTGTGTGTTCCTGAGTTAAAACCCTCGGATCCCAGAACACAGAAATGATAGTCAAATCTTTCTGGATTATCAGGAAGAGACTGACTGTTCTTGCTGAATCTCACACTGGTCAGATCAGCAGACAGAATGAGATCTGGATGAGCCGTGTTTGGATCCAGAATCACAGGAGCTGATGAGACATAATCAACAGATGCCTTTTATTCTGATGTTCATATAATGATCAAGAGTGAACTGAATTAAACATTTTCCTATACTTCCTTGAAATCACCATCACATGTTCCCTTCATTAACAGGCTTCTCTCACCCCACCTATAATTCCTGCCAGTACTGAGACTTGAACCCATGACCTTTGAGTTACAAGTCTGTCTCTCTAACCATTAGGCCCCAGCTGCCCCTTGTAGAAGAATCCTGTACAAGAATTCCATTTTCCAACAATACCTTGTATACCTTTCATTAACATCACCGCTGTGGGAAATGCACCCATAGGCACAGACAACACTTACCAAACAGTTCTGGTGACATTACAAATTGGATTATTTAACACTGAAACAGGCCCGTAGCCAGCTATGAGGCCACCGAGGTCAGGACCTCGGTAAATTTCTAATGTTCAAAAATAAAATTTGTTCTCTGAATGACTAATTTGCTGTTAAACTCTTCATATGAATGTCTGTATGGCATGTATAATTCAGTTTATACAGTTTGCAAGAATGTTTCCTGTAAGGGGTAGGTTTAGGTGTAGGGCAATAGCACATACAGTTTGTACAGTATAAAAACCATTACGCCTATGGGATGTCCACACTTTTCACAAAAACGAACGTGTGTGTGTGGTGTCAATCCATTATCAGTGCCTTAGAAATTTTTTGCACTAATGCTGCACTAAATCACCTCCCAAATGTTACTACAGGTTGTGCAACATACAGTGAACAATGTCTACATCAGGGTGAATTTAAGCAAACTGCAAGTACTATTTGTTAGTAAAACAAATACAGTGGAAAAGTGCACCTTTAGAATAAAAACAAAAAAAAAATTAAAAAATCCTATAGGATTAAAATCCTATAGGAATGATCCTACAGAATATTTATGTCTTGTCCTAGACTGTTCCTATTGGAATCCTATAAGAATGGTTCCAAAATATGATAGAAATTCCAATTAGAATCTTGTACAATTTTCCTATTGGAATCCTTTAAGATTTTTTGATGAGGGCCACTTTAGCCCTGCTGGAAAAAAAACAAACAAAAAAAAAAAAAAAACATAGAAACCATCACAGAATTTGTAAAAGTTTTACTGGTTATAATGAGAATTGTACTGGTTTTAAAGGGTTAGTTTACTAACCCCCCGGAGCCGTGTGAGGGACGTTTTATTACGGATGCGCGCACTTTATTTAACGTCTTCCGAACTGTATACAGCAAACCCACCTCTTAGTCCCATGGAAAGGCTTGGAGGGGCCTAGACAGTTTTTAATATAACTCCAATTGTATTCACCTGAAAGAAGAAAGTCACATACACCTAGGAAGCTTCGAAGGTGAGTAAAACACAGGCTAATTTTCATTTTTGGGTGAACTAACCATTAATGGTAACTAATGGTGCCTGTTGGTCTCTGCTGGTGATTGGCCGCCTTCTATTGGTGGCTTGTTAAAACCACTTAATCCTAATAGAATATGTCCCAAAACACACTACAGGAAACCATTTTTTTAATGGTTTAGTTAAAAGTTGATGGTTTGTAATAGTATTTGTAGTGGAAACCATTAGAATTTCTGTGATGGTTTGTATTGTTTTGTTTTTTTTCCAGCAGGGAGGATAGTTTGTGATTTGATCTTAGTGGCTTAGGAGTCCTCTTCACTACTAATGTTTCACAGATTTAAGAGCTAGTTTAGTGCTAAAATGCTTTGTGAAATACTCTTAGAGCAAAAATTTAGCTCTATACCCATTATTTTTAAGATTTTCACCTAAATCAGCAAGTTATGAGCTACTTTTAGCTATAAAATGTTTTTATGAATACGGGCCCAAATCTTCTGCAGACTCACTGTTTTGGACGATGTCCTTCATCTTCTTCCAGACTCTGAAGGGCAGGTTGCCCAAGTAGCGTGGCACATGAATCAAAGCTCCAGAAGGCGTCTGTGGATCCGGCTGTGATGAGATCTGGACTCTGGAAGAACATTCAGGATCAGAACTACAGCGGCTTTGGATCTGAAGCAGAGACACCAGCAGATCACTCACCTTTCCATTGTGACTGGAAACTCCTGCAGAGCAAACACACCATTTATTATCTCTTCAAATTGTGTAACTATTTATAACTCAAATTCTATGACGAACAACTGAATCAGTGATCCATCAATGATCTGAAATCAGACCTTTAGAAAGCAGACGTCATTGGCTTTCATCTTCTCCTCCATGTCTTTGATTGTGTATGAAAGAGCAGAGATGTGTCTGTTCATCTCCTCCAGCTTCTCCTTCATCATCTGCTTCTTCTGCTCCTCTTCCTCTCTCAGTTCAGTGATTGTAGCTTCTTCTTCATCTCTGAGAAACTGATGAAGCTTCTCAAACTGCTGTTTAATCTGATGCTCTGTGTGCTCAGCTTGATACTGAAATCAAATCACATTCTTCAGTCATCTCAATCAACACACATCAATACATTCACATCTTTATTATCATTAGATAAACCCAAAGCAAAGTCTAAACAATTCTCGATATTTGCAAAAGTCACTTGATTTAAGCCTCAGTATTCTTGCTGCTGTGCAACAAATAATGTAAACCCACCAAGACCTGATCTTAGCTTGGATAAAATGATTCACATTTGAGGCTTTATATTTCTGTAAATAAAGAAAGAAAGAACTGTCTGTCAGTGTCATAAGACTTTTAAGTTTTAAATAAATGACTAGAAACCATTGAAATGTTTGTTCTTCTGAAGGTCCCCTATTTTATGTTAATGTCTTTCTTCTTCTGCTCTTTAAGTCTATGGTAGTCTATAGAACCACTTGCAGGAAGGATATGAAATCTGACACAGATAGTGGACAGTCTCAAAATTAACCACAGCAAAATTGGAATCTCTAACTCAAATCCTCTAGCGCCATCAACAGTTCAAAGTTGCACTCACATTTATGATAATAAATTTAAAATCATTTGGACTAGAAATAAAATTCTTTTAACTTGATTT
>CM077228.1:31241970-31269470 GCA_039654775.1 Spinibarbus caldwelli
CAGTAGTCATTGATGAGACTGGACAGAAAGGCATTGAGGTCTTAAGACACGAAACAATCAGTCTGTGCAAGAAACTGAACAGTATTTATATAATTTTTTACCTCTGATACACCACAATGTCCAACTGTCCTGAGCGCATTCACAACATCCGGCACGTGACTCGTCAACGTGCTCTGGCACATAGATATACACTATATTGCCAAAAGTATTGGGTCACCCCCTTCTAATGAACAGGTTTGACTACTTTAGTAATTTCCATGAGTACAAATCTTAATGTTTAAGCATATAATGATATTCTAGGGAATTGTGTGCTTCTAATTTTAAAGCAACAGTTTGGACAGGACCCTTTTCTATTCTAACATGACAATGCCTCTGTGTATAAGGCAAGGTTCAAAAAGAAATGACTGATTCAGTCAGTGTGGAAGAACTTGACTGGTCTGCAGAAAGCCAAGTCCTAATCCAAGCTGAACACCTCTGCTGTTATTACATACTGTTATTATTTTGTTTTTGTTTGTTTAGGTTAGCAATAACACATTTATCGCGTCATTAATAAAAAAAATAATAAAATTTCTGTGTTTTGCAATATTTAGCAGTAGCATACAAATGTAATGTGTTTTACAGCTGCCAGTAAATTCTTTCACACGGTCGCAGGTTCATTTTGTTGACTGTCGCTATAGAAACGGATAATCCCCATTCCAAGGACGTGAACAGAACCGAGTTGAACATCACATGTTGTCATCTAAGAATTACAGTAATAGGCCTTTATCACAGTCCGCGTGTCGTCACATCCGGCTCCGATTAGTAGCATAAAGGAATTTCTGCCTGCTTTATTGTCAATGGACAGATGCCAGTTTTGTGAAGAAAATTAAACTAATTTAGTTGAACATTGATGCAACAAACGTCAATGTTAAAACTGCGGAGTTATACTGATTCCACACCATGTATCATGTCATCCTTCATTTTAATGTGTAACATTAGCCTAAGCGACGCGACTGCCAGTCAGATTAATGAAGAGCACGCAGCTCAAGTTACTGCCAGAGGAATACCCGGACTAACTTTTTTTAATATTATTTTGTTTATTTTTGAATTACTGTATGTGCGTGTGTGTTCTTACAACTTGTATGTTAGTCAAGTGCAATCACATCTTAATGTTCATTGTCGTTTTACTAATCTAATGGTAAATGTTAAGTTTGTTGAAAATTCATTCCAAATAAGTGAAGATATTTTAAGATTAAGTGAAAATTAATCTTGTTTAATGTTTTGGATTCTTGTGCACTCCTCAATTATTAATATATAAAATATATTTGTAGTATATTCAAATTAAAACAACTCAAAACATTTTTACACATTTAATCATATATATGTATTTTGACATTTGTTATGCACTTATTTGCATACTATAAAGCCACTATAGTTTGTTGTGCTGCATGGGAGTGCTCCAGTCATTCACAGAAAGGAGTGTGAATGTATGGTTTCCCTACTGATCTGGAGAGGAGAAAAAATGATGCATTAAGTTTTGTTCAATTCACATATTTGCATAGCACTTTTTATTACACACATTGTTTCAAAGCATGAATGTTTGTACATTACAAATTAGAGTACTGTTAACAGGTGTAACTGTGTCAAAGTAGTGTTCATATGGCAGAAATTTTCTAAAATGACGCTATACAAATCATGCAGTTAAGTAATGCCATGTATTCAGAAACAATGAAATGTATACAGAAACAATATACAAATTAAAGCAATGGTTACATGATAAGTTTCAAGTTTATTTGTCATGAGTACAAGTGTCAGTGACAGAATGTATATTGAAATGCTTTTTGTAAGTCTTATGCAGTCTACAGCAGTACAGTAATAATAATAGAAAAGAAAAAAAAGAATAATAATAAAGGGGCAAACAAGATAGAAATTTAAGAAACAAATGTAGAATAATGATTACAACAAATTCACAATGCAGTACAATACAATAAAAGTAAAAAAAAAAAAAATTAAAAATTAAAAAAAAAAAAGTGTGCAGGTGTAAGGTTGAGGTGGCGATGTTGCATTGAGGTATGTAATGTAATGTCATTGTGCAAAATATGCAAGATTCAAAAAAACAATGTTTGCATAGTCTTAGATATGATATGGAGGGGGAAAATAGTGCAATTTTAGAGACAGCTTTACAGTTTATTAAGGGTTCTGATGACCTGCAGGTAGAAGCTGTTTTGTGATCATGTTGATTACAATGCAAGGAAAATTTAGCAGTTTTGTATGTTTATCCAGAGTCCGCTTCATCTGAAGTCCTCTCAAGGGCTGGCGTCATCTCTTCACAGGTGTTGGGTCATCTGAGTCTTCATGAGAGGCTGGATATAGTCAGCAGGAGCAATCTATAGATTACACCAACAAAAAGTGATGTAATCATAATTGGGAATTGGCACTTTTTCACAAAGACACAAACAACAGGGAAAGTCTTGCCAAACCCAGTTTTTATTGCAAAGTATCCTTTGCAATAAATCCAAGTCTATTAATTATTCCCCACCAGCAAAAATCACGTTTAAAAGACTTAATTACACAACGAGGAATGAAACTGCATGAAGAGAATGAATAACACTAATTAAGTGAGTAATAATCTAATAATAATCTGTTTTAATGCACAGGGAAATTTGATTAGCTGTGCTGATAATATACAATTTCATTCTAATGTATAATTCTAATATCTTACCTTTTAAAAGTTCATCACAGCGGTCTCTTCTGCTGTCTCTCTATGGCGCTGATAGTATTTGCACGAACGTCTGGGAACTATTGAGCAGCTCCACGATCCGCCTTTGCTGAAAAAAACTGGTCCATTGGAGTCAATGGAGTTGTCGCAACTCTCTCTCTCTATGGCTCTGGGACGGACGATAGGTCAATATTCACCGTTAACCAAACGCTTTTCACCTGCCTGAACATCTCTCACTGTTTACACTCGGATTGATGCACATAAGCAAACAGATGTCACGTTCGACAGACACAGACATTGAGACGAGTGCATGTTACAATGTTATATTAATGACCCCGACGGGACACCATACCCATCCGAGAGAACGTTCTGCGGCTTCTGCAAAACATAACAGAATGACTAAAGCCGTTTTTTAAAACGTGCCCGTACTCTGTCCACTAATAAGGCGAAATGCTGAACCAGACATTTCCGACCTGCGGAACATTATGTCCAAAGGACACGAGATTTAAATAGACGTATTTTAAAAGAGGCTATAATAAACAAGTTATAAACAAGTATAAACAAGTTTTAACTTTTAACCCGTTTGGCTTTATGCATGTCACGTCACGTGTGCTTTGATTTTGCACATTTTTGTCTTCTATTTATTTTTCGATTCTCGCACTGGCAGGAATTGAAGGTGGCGATTGTGAATGAACAGCCCTCTCTCTGCCTTCGATACCATGACTAAGGTGCCCTTGAGCAAGGCATCGAACCCCCAATTGCTCCCCGGGCGCTGGAGCAATGGCTGCCCACTGCTCCGGGTGTGTGTTCACGGTGTGTGTGTGCACTTGGATGGATTAAATGCAGAGCACCAATTTCAAGTATACTTGACAATACGTCACGACTTTCACTTTCACTAACTGTGTGCAGTGGTGTTGTGTTTCATGTTTTTCCTTTTTGAACTAACTTGTCTACAAGCCAGCACATGTGCAATGGGTTTTGGACTCTCTCAATCTCATTTTAAGAATTATATTTGATTAATACTTTCATCTTAAGCTTCCCGGACAGCACACGTATGTCTGGCCGACGTCGGCCCAATAGCGAAACATCAGCCTCATTATCTAAAACATCTAAAAAGAGTCAGCTAGGCATAGGCTGATATAATTCGGTCAGTGCTCTGTTTTCCAGCTCATCAATCATCAACTCTTGAGTCGGCTCATGACCAAAGGCCGATGCTGCGCTTATCTGTTTGCGCGAGCCCAGTTATTCGTCTCTTAGCAACCCACAGAGAGAAGAGACTCATCCCGGCGACATTTGTGGCTTTCAGGTAAGATTTCACTTGAGCTAAATTAGAATAAAATAGTATTTTGTTCATCCTGTAACACTAAAAAGGTACTAGTAAGGCACTCGGTATGCTACAGCACAGGTGAAGTGACTGTGGCTCATTTTCAACTGACTTGTTTAGCTAGCGGTCACGATAGTGATTTTTAAAATTAATGTCAACACCTTATAATGTGTTTCCAGCAATTTCTCAGGGTGGAAATGTTAAAGTGCATTATTAAAGAGAAGTCCTAACTGCTTTTTCGCTGTGTTTTTCACTCTTTTACAGGCTGCCAGAAAGAATCCATCTCTACGGTGAGCTATTGTTGCTGTTGCTTTTTGAACTACAAAACTGCATTTTAAATTCATCACTGAAGAATTCTTGAATAAGATTGTAAGTTATTAATGTAATGTTTTAACTCTAGATGTTTATTTGTGTAAATGCTGTGTGCAGGGAGCAGAGTTTCCATGGAAACGGGGCATCAACACCACAGCTTGCAAGCAGGAAACTCCGTCTTTCGCTGCGGTTTTCACTGTTTTTAGGTAAGTTTAGTCCCTGAAATCACACAAATATTACATACAGACGTTCCTCACATGTTTCTTACTTGTAGTTGACATGTTTCTATTGAATATTTATTTTATAGAAATGGTTTAGTGTCTTCAAAAAAGTCTGTTATGTAGGATCAGAACGAGTCAGACAAAGTTAAGATTCGATCTGAACATTGAAACATGAGGAGCCGAAATTCCAGAGAGGATCCCAAGGCTGCAACAGGATGTTCGTCATAAATCAGATTCCTAGCTCCAGCCCTCTGAAGAAAGCAAACCAACAAGCCTCTTTCACAGAACAGCTTGCAACATTAAAACAAAAGGAACACTTATTGATAAGTCCAATGAAGGAAGGAAACTGTCAAATTTGGGGCAAGTAATCAGAACTGATGATCAAAGAGATGGCCATCACGTGTTCCACGATAGAAATCACAGCTTCTCTTATCTCCACATAGAAGAAAAGATCAGACTGAAATTCCTTTGTCCACAGAGTCGCTTCCATATGCACCTAAAATCATTTTAAAAGGACTTATGAGCAACTAATGAACTCCATATTATGTATGTAACCCACAATTGATGATCATGTTTTAATCACATATGATGTATGTCTTTTAATAACTAGGGAATAGTTTTAAGACTTAATACTCATGTTTGGTATGTATGAGTTTGAAAAATCATGCTTTAAATGTTTATTCCAATCAATTCTTTGTCAAATGTACCATAGTCTTGTTAGAGAAATCATGTCCAAAATTGTACTCTGTAAGAGCGGGAAAATTTGGACCATATGACTGATAAGATAACATGTTAGATTTATGAATGGGGAGGAGAAACATACAATACCACGAGCCAAGATCATTTCTAATTGGTCAAGACTTCCAGATAGGATGGTCTAGAAGCCGAGTTTAAATACTCAGGACACCATCAAACTAGCTCTTCCTCTCTGCTTTTCTCTTCTTCTCTTTTGCCACCGCGTTTCGACGCTGCTCTTTGAGCGTGCTCTGGCCTACATGCCAGCTGCCAACACAATGAGAAGAAAACCCACCTAGTCTCGTTACATTCTTTTATTCTTTTACTTTAATTTCTTGTCTTTCCGTGAGAGTTTCGTTAAGTTAAGTTTGCCGCAAAGTCCAGCTTCAACTGCACCCGCCCAAACTTCAACCAGACCAACTCCGCATCAAGAGCCAACGCCCAAGACTTTACTATGAAAGACCACTGAACTCAGCCAATCAGCAACCTCGGGAAACCCCTTTCTCCAAAGACAACAAGGACACAAGGGAATTCCTTAAGGCAACACAAGCAAGTACAACCTCCAGACTTTTGCTGAGTCGGTGCAGTTTAATATAAATTTTAGCCTCATTGAGAAACTCAATGCGAGGGTCAAATGATTGATGGTTCAGGTCTATAGGCAATTGCACATATTGCTGTAAACTTGGGATTTCACATTTTCATTCTGTAAACTCATCCTTTCCTCTCTTTCTGCAACGTGTGAATGCGTGTGTTCATGTGTTAGATTAGATTAGTTTACATGTCTTAGGTTTATATAAATAAAGTCTTATTTATTTTGAAAAGAGAAGTATCTTGTGTTTTGTGCTTACAAGTTAATGTCTTAATCTGCCGATCTTGTTACTGTGCTTATTAATAGTGTTTTCACTATATTTTGGATTTTAATATCCAGTGCAGAGTTGATGTTATACGGCTCGTTCAGTGACTCGCTGCCGATTCAGTGATCAGCCGTGAAACAGTGATTCTGTTCAAATTCCCTATAAAATCATAAATGATTTCCTTTGAGCTAAATTGACTTGTTTCCCTTATATATATTACTTATATATTTACAATTTCTACAGTTAGCATCTCAATAGTTTTCAGACGAGGTAGGCCAATTCTGTAGATTGAGCTCTTGTTTATGAAACTTTGGGCTTTTAATCAAAATCAAAAAAAAAAAAAAAAAAAAAAAAATCAGCTAAAGCTGTTCACACCTCGCACTGCTTAAAGGACCGTGCTGGAGACGTGATGTGCCCGTACTGTTTTTCAGTATACTTTTATATGTGATTGAATGTGTACTTAAAGGCCTCAATATACTTCAAACAAAGTTAGTTTTCGTTTTTCGTTTGGGGGCAAAAAGAAGCTTGAAAAGGCTGAGCGATGGTATACTGTTTTTGAACATTCCAACACCCGGGCTGTAGATTAATGTAAACATGTCACGACGCTTGAGTGTCTGCCCTAAACACAACAACGATGCAATAATGCTGTATCTAGGTCTTTTATTAAACTGGATAAATTACTACATTTTTATATTTTATGTGTTGTCATAATTTGATAAAAACAAAGGTTTAATGCATGTTTGGTCTTTTACTTGCGCTTCTGAATTTATCTGGATTTAGTTTCAATTTTAGTCTAGCTCCATGTTCAATCTGACTCCAATTTCAAGTGATCATCATTAAATTTAGCCAAAATATTTATAATTAAAAACTGATCACAGACATCGATTGTATATTAATTTAGATATTTGATTATTCTGGAAATTCCATACTTTCAATTATTCGTTCATTAGGGACCAGGTATCACACAGGAATTACACTTCAGTCGATAGTGAATCCACGGACACAAACTCGTCAGTTCTAAACTTACTCAAGAGGGTGCAGAGTGGTTATACCCAGCTAACAATTTTACGTTATAAGAACGTTTCCGTAACGTTCCCATTAAGTTATAAAAACTATATCTGAAAGTTCTTAGAACGTTAAAAATGTCCAGTTTTTTTAGACGTTATATTAATGTTCTTATTTGGTTATAAGAACGTTATGTAAAACGTTATTAGAACATTCCAAATTCTCATTATAATAACATTCTAAGAACATTATTAGAACGTTCCAGTCTCTCATATTAACGTTCTTAGAACGTTATTATAATGAGAATTTGGAACGTTCTAATAATGTTTTACATAACGTTCTTATAACCAAATAAGAACGTTAATACAACGTTTAAAAAAACTGGACGTTTTTAACGTTCTAAGAACATTCAGAAATAACATTTTTATAACTTAACGGGAACATTACATAAACGTTCTTATAACGCAAGTATCTCATATTAACGTTCTAGGAACATTATTCAATGTTATTAGAACGTTCTATTTTCCATTATATTAACGTTCTAGGAACGTTTCACAAAACATTTTAGAATGTTCCATTCTTTCATTATTTTAATGTTCTCTTAATGTTTTTTTTTTTTTAAGTTGACATTATGTAAGGTTATGTAATATTTATTTACTGTTACAGATGTTTGCTAAATGTTCACTAACAGTGTTATCAAACTTTCAAGACTTACAAAATACAGTCTAGAAATAGTACAATGGAAAGATAATAACAATGAAATATAAGTGTTCAATAAAGTACATGAAAGTAAGGGAACACTATACTGTTATTAAAGTAAAGTCTAATTATAAAGATATTACTTTTCCAATTCTTTTAAAATAGACGTGTCTTAATTTGAGTCTAGACAGAAACACAGAAATGAATAAAAGCAATTTGAAATGTAGTCACAAGTATGGATTTCAAAACAACGTGTATGAAATCAATGACATATGTACCAAGAATCAATTCAATACATTTAAACTGCTCTAATGTATGAAATATTAAATGTTATATACGATGCACATTAGAGTTAAAAGTTTTAATACATTCCGTCATGTTCTAATATCAAACAATCCAATATTGTGCCTTTAAACAATATGAAGAAAAAAAATAAAAGCATCTTCAAGATTCAAGTTGCAGCAACAAAACTCAAGAACCAATTACGTATTTTAGAACTTCAAACCAAATTTTCAGATCTTGAGAATTAAATTTAAGAATTTGAGTTGTTGAATGACCTAGAAACATGTAAAAAAAAAAAAAAATTGTATAAAAGAATATAAATTATATATATTAAAATATACACTTATATAAAAGACAATTATTTTAAAATATGGAGTTTATGACGTCTTCAGATACTAGGTCATCAGACAGGATAGAATCTCAAAACGATCTTGGGAGATACTGCAGGGAGAAAAGAAGACAGCATTGTATTAATGCTTGGTAAGATTTAGAATAAAAGCACTGGGATGCTTCACTATACGTACTGCATCGCTCTATGTCTTTGCAAAATAGCTTTCCAAATAGTGGTAGTGATTTTGATTCATAAAATTGTTTTTGTTAAACATCTGTAAAGTGACCATTTCTGCAGACCATTTCTGGTGGGACAATTGACTCATGTTGTGAACAAGTCACTGAATCACTGACATGGAATCCCTCATAACTGAAGGGACTGCACCACTGATCTATAATAGAGAACTGGATTGCTCATGACGTCATTAAAGTGAAGCCGCCGCGCCGCCATATTGGTATTCCCCACTATTCCAATACATTCCATTGAATTAATAGGAAATCGTACGAATTTAATGAGAAAACATCACCTAACAAGTCAGCGCTTTTAAATCTGAAGTATCCCTGTACATTCTTACAATGCAAACACCCTAAGCATGTAAACTGTTATTTGTTTAATGTCGGGAATTTCCCCTGCTTATTAAAAAGTTACGTTCATTACAGTAGCCGAACATCAGATGAACATGATAAACATCAGACGGACATGACCTCAACATATAACAAATGACAAAGTGTTCATTCTGAAATCTGAAGATTTATGCTTTGTATACTTAAGTTACACACATACCTTCATTAGCCTTGTAGTTATTCATTGTTTATGTAATTTTGTTATAGTGTTTTTATTCGTACAGTAGGCTTACTGCAAATGTTTCAACAATGATTTCGTTAACAGCATTCGTTTTGAAGGAGGTAATGATTTAAACTGTGGTAAAATAAATGATTAATTTAACATATAACATTTTACATGGAAAAGTGTAATGCTAGTAAAGTTAAACATATTTGCGCGATCTTGGGAGTATCTGAAATAGATAGCTGCTCAATCAGGACATTAAAAATATACAAATCATAATTAATTTATTTAGAAAAATAACTGACTACACACAGTACTGATTTAAAGACATGAAGCTTTATTTCCAAGATGGTAAGTTAAGCTTTCATTTCAGTAGTCTACAACATGGAGAAATAAAATAACAGAGGCTATTGTATTCATTTAATATTCAAATCAATTTCTGATACTAATACGTTCATGTTTAATAATTCCTTAATAATTACGTACATAAATAATTTGGCTATATTTTGTGTTGGATCAGTTAACGTACCTGTGTCGGCAGGGCGCAGCAGACACACCCACCTAAACGATTTAAATATATCACTTATCCTGCCCAAAAAGATCATAAACATTGCCGATAACATCTGAAGTAAAAATTAATTTACATACACCTAACATAAAAACTAATCCCGTGTGACTGATTCGCTTCAAATCGGGTGATATTAGGTCAGTGTTTTAGCTGTGATTCAATGGTGCTCTCTGCCAGTAGGGAATAGTAAGATGGCGGATCGAACACTTCCGGTGGCTTCACTGTTGGCAGTTTAGAACGCAATGAGCGATCCAGTCATATATATAGATCAGTGGACTGCACCGCCTGTTCACTTTGTGCTTGGATCAAAATATTTAGTTGCACTGGGCAGAAAAGCAATTAGTCATATTTTGTAATGAAATCTTTGTCTTAGCTTATTGTCAAAAGTCCCGGTACTTTGGTATCAAGCTGATACTGACATTTTAAAAATGTAACAATACCAGCTTTTCTCCAGTACCAGTAGTATAATTTGGTACCCACTGATAAACAATATTTGAAGTCTACATGCCGTTTTCATGTTTTAACGTTATCACAATTAACTAATTTCTTTTTTTTTTTTTACTCCAAACAGTTAAATAGTTCCAAAAGTTTTGCTATGGCATCGACATTGGTGTCAAGCACCATGAAATTTCACTGGTGTTGGACTACTGAAATTTTGGTACAATCATTTACAATCAACAACATGTAAAACAGTTGAAATATTTTTATTTTATACTATGTAAGATATTAACTTAATTTGTAACATTTTATTTCCAAGTAAACACTGACCACTATGTATATCCATTTAACATGTTTTCACAGACAAAACAGAATATCATTTAAGTAATAACTTGTTGAATGTGCAACACTGACTTAATTGATTTGTTTACTCATAAGCTTGAATTTACATGTATTAACATCACTCTCCCATTAATCTTACACTGGTTTGCATCTCTTTAACTATACACCGATTCAAAACAGAAAGACACCAACCTGTGATAAGACTGATCTTGATGCGGTGCAAATTTGAAAGTTTCAGATACCAGCTCCTCAAAGACTTTTTCCAAAACTGTGTTGTCAGGCATCTAAAAATTACAAACACACACACAAATTTAAACCACACTGATTAAAGCCATTCTTCTCTTCAATTTCCTACATCTTTTCCTGAGCTGACAACATATGTTATCCTAGGGCTGAATGATTTATCAAAACCGAAACGTGAGACACTTCTGTCCTCATAAAAAGGGTAAAAATGGTCATACCAGTCCTGATCAGACTCCATGAGTGATTGTTGAAATACCACTGAAAAAGACAAGAGAATAAGGGGGAAAAAAAACAAATTAGAAACTGTGATAAATAATTTATTGATGAAACATAGCATTGACATAGCAGAAAACTTCAATAGCTTTTAACTATTGATAAAATATACATTGAGATGCCACTGCTCTGTTTTTACTGAACACTTGATATCAAAGTCCACTTAAATTGACAAAATTCATTTGAAATTAAATTAATTAGCAAATTATTTTAGTTGTTCATAATTTATAAATAATTAATCATGTTTACTATGACATTTGTACAAAATTACTAAAGATCTAGGGTTGCATTCTAAACATTTTAACAAACTGTTATATTACCACAGTTGGTGATACTATAGGCACTGGGTTTTATAATTAGAGGTCGCAAATGTATAAACAAAATTGATTTCTCTGATCTAAAACCACGTGGGCAGATTATTTGTCAATACCTGCTCTCTCCTCATCTCCATCACTGTTTGTTTTTCTCTGTCTCCTTAGCTTGCCCTGTCTCTTCCTCTCCTAAAACTGAGCTTTGATAATAGTGATTCTCGTCTGTGTCAGTGAAGAAAGAAACATAAGGTCAAATGATATATGTTTCACATATCATAATTTCCCGAAAATCTTGGTAACTAAGGCCCGGTTTCACAAACAGGGCTTAGCTTAAGCCAGGACTAGGCCTTAGTTAAATTAAGATATTTAAGCAACTTTTACAAAAATGCCTTAGAAGAAAACAATACAGGTGTGCATCTTGACACAGAACAATGACAGTGACATATTTTAAGATATGTCAGAGCAAGATATTTTCAGTTGAGACAGCTCAAACATGCATTTTAGTCTGGGACTATTTTAAGACTTGTCTGTGAAACCGGGGGTTAGTGTATTAAATTAATTCACAATACGCGCACTTACATTATTAATCTTATGCCTTATATATATATATTGCATCCTCACATTGACAGAACGAATTATTACATTATACATCACGAAAATAGGCCTATATTAAATTTAAAAATGGCGAAATTAGAATTTATTAGTTTGCAAACCTGATGTTTAACATTTGTATTGTAAAACAGCTCTCAAATATTAAATATTTAGTTAACATCTATCCCGCACTTTATGACCATTAACTGAAATTCGCGCTCAGCATCTTCGGCTTCTGTGAACATGAAGCCCGTCTTCTTTGATCTGATTGGTGCTTCTGTGAACATGAAGCCCGTCTTCTTTGATCTGATTGGTGCTTCTGTGAACATGAAGCCCGTCTTCTTTGATCTGATTGGTGCTTCTGTGAACATGAAGCCCGCCTTCTTTGATCTGATTGGTGCTTCTGTGAACATGAAGCCCGTCTTCTTTGATCTGATTGGTGCTTCTGTGAACATGAAGCCCGCCTTCTTTGATTTGATTGGTGCTTCTGTGAACATGAAGCCCGCCTTCTTTGATTTGATTGGTGCTTCTGTGAACATGAAGCCCGTCTTCTTTGATCTGATTGGTCATTTCAAATATTATAACATTGACGAGCGGCGACAGACCGCAGCACCAGTGTTAGCGTTAAAACCATTGTAGGCAAATATTTCACAACTTTTATAATATACACCTCGAGAGGAAAAAAAACAAAACAAAAAAAAAAACACGTTAGTCTGGACATCGGCTATAGCGCCATGTATGTAGGGTCAGTTTTATTTAAGAAAAAGTGGTAAAGGACTAACCTTCCATTTTCACATTTTTTCCTTAATCCACTCGTAAGAGTCGTTTATAAAGTCAGGCGCTGTGCAGTCGATCCAAAAAGCTGATATCTAAGTACATGGATTTCACTGTGACGAACTGACTTTAAACTTTTACATGAAACGGAAAACAGCAGAGAAAATGCGCGGGACATTCATAAACTAATCTTGCTAATAACTCGAGCAAGAACACGGTGTAATGAAAATCAGTTATGCTATATAGAAAGAGCGAACTAGACACTGAGAAACAGCGAGTCTAACGACTTCTACAAAAATTTTGCCTTTATTCCTGTTTTATACAGTTGTTTACTAACTCTTGTAACCGCTTTTGCTTGTTCAGGCAAATCGATCACCCAGCTATAATTTCATCAAAACAGCAGCACTTGCTGCAAATCTAAGCTAATCATCAGTGTGATAATAAACGTTTTTTATTCATAATATATCCAACAAAAGTCACAGAACTTACCTGACAGGCGTCATCTCACTGTAAATGTTTGGCAGCTGTGTCTTCCCGCTGAAGTGTTTGATTGACGCGTACGGACGTTCCAAAGCCACGCCCACCTTTTCAAGCTTCACATAGATGAGCTCGTGGGGAATTAAGATCATATAATGTATACTTCGCAAGTGCATTTTCTCCTTCGTTGTTATTGCAAATATCAGAAAAACAGTTTGAGAATAAATAAAGTGTCTTCTGACTTTTAAGCACATTGTAAGATTTTAATTTTAAACAAAATGTTTTTTCTCTCTCAGGCCAGGGGGAAAAGGACACTGGATTGTGTCATTCTTTGTTTCATTAGATACACAAATTAAGTTGCTATGCAAATTACGACTCATTTTGTCAAGACATATTTGTAATAACGTTTTGAAAACGTTCCACTAACAAGGCAATGATAACGTTTTTATGCTAACGATTTTATAAAGTTTATCAAGGGCAGATAACGTTAACAAAACGTTCTGCTAACGTTACTGCAATAACGTTTTTGATAACTTTGAGAGAACCTTTAGAGAACGTTAGCCAAAGTTACGACAACATTCCCTGTTAGCTGTAACTACAGTAGCTCACCATTTTGCAATGAATGGCTAATGTGATGAAATAATGATAGATGTTGTGAGGGTTAAGTCAATTTGACAGAGAACCATATTTGAGCAACATAACACTAGCAATTGATAACGTATACAATTGTACATATACAAGTGCATGAATGTACCAAGCATTTGAAACTTGTTCAAAAGAATGAGAAACTGCTTTTATGATGTGCACAAGATACTAGATGATGTGGAGTTTGAACAAGTAGTTGAGAATTTCATTTCTGATCTGATAAATGAGCCAAAGCGACTGAGAAGAAGAAAAAACAAATCTGACATGTATGGTGTCAGAGAAAATAAAGTGTGACACTTTATATTTTGATAGTGACACTGCAAGTTAGATTTTAATTATCTGATTGATGGACTCATTGATATAATTTTGTTTTTATTTTAAATGTGAAATGTCACAGCTGTAACATTTAAAGAATATTTCACTAACAATACATACAACAAGCCAACTTTAAGTAGTGAACTTAATATTATTAGAAAAATTGTTTGCAACCTCAAGAACAGAAAAATTACGTTAACTCTAAGAATATTCATTGTTCAATTTACACTGAAATACCAAAAATGTTAACTGATAATGAGGTATTATTTGAGTTATTATTTTTCATTATACTAGTTTCATTTTTCTGATTTTCATTGTACTATATTAGAACGTTCCACTAACAACACAATGATAATGTTTTTATTCTAACATTTTTTGAACGTTCCATTGACAACGCAATAATAATGTTTTAATGCCAACATTTTTAAAACATTACACTAACACAATGATGTTTTTATGCTAACGTTTTTAAAACATTCCATAAACAACACAATGATAATGTTTTTAATGCCGTTTTTAAAACGTTACACTAACAACAATGATAATGTTTTTGCTAACATTTTTAGAACGTTCCATTAACAACACAATGATAACGTTTTTAATGCCAACGTTTTTAGAACGTTCCACTAACAACGTAATGATAACGTTTTTATGCTAACGTTTTTGGAACGTTCCACTAACAACGTAATGATAACATTTTTATGTAACGTTTTTAGAACGTTCCATTGACAACGCAATGATAACGTTTTAATGCTAACGTTTTTAGAACGTTCCACTAACAATGCCATTATAACGTTTTTATGCTAACATTTTTAGAACGTTTATAAATTGCAGATAACGTTAAGGAAACGTTCTAATAATGTTACTGCAATAACATTTTTTGATAACTTTGAGAGAACCTTTAGAGAACGTTAGCCAAAGTTACGAGAACGTTCCCTGTTAGCTGGGTAATACCTTTAGTTGAGCTGCGCCTGCATACTCATAACAAAAAGTGTATTTTTTCCTGTAACCACGAGAGCTACACTGAGTTAAGCCAGTGACAGTCAGAAATCCAAAGTCTCCCTCATGGTGTTCCCTATGGTTCATCCATTGGTGCTTTGGTATGATCTGTCCTGAATGCAGATTTGCGGAAATACCACTACACATTAATCTACTTGAAAAATTATTTCTGAAGAGATCAGAATAAGTCAAACATAGCATTTTATTATCAGTCAGGTAATTATGTATTAATTATGCCAATTGCATAGCCAATTCAAATGTGTCAAATCATATCAATACAAAACATCAAATTCTCAAAGATTAATCTAAGAGTAAAAGATGCATACCTGACCTTAGAAAATACATAGTATGGAGTGTAGAGACACACCACACTACGGGCTTATTCTGGCTACAGAATCGCAAAGTAGTGTTTTGTCACTTCCCTTATATACCCAGATAACAAAGACAAGGAAATCTTCAGATCGGTTGTAAAAACATAAAAGACCTTTTGGTTTTTTGGTTCCCGTGCTCAAATGGTCACACCTGGTGTAGAGCAATGTTTATCAGATTTTGAAAGGAGACAACCCCACAACAGAAGTACAGAATTCACTTAAGTTTTCAATATTTCTCATAATATAGGTGAATACTGTAAAATTTAGACCAATTTACCAATCGCACAGAGACCTTTAAAATGATACGAAACATGAAAGGGAAAAACAACACTGACAAGATATAACACTTGTGGCATATGGATATTCTTGCTTTTTGGGGAAGAAGAGTGAGGGAGGAGAGGCAGAGAGGGCAGGGGGAGAAGGGGGAGGAAGGGGGTCGTAAATGATCAAGGAGATAAGTTTGGTCAGGGTGGTCTTGTTTGTTCTCTTTGGAGAGCTCTTCTCCAGATTCATTTTATGGCTTTATTGCATAGCATCTGTCTTTCCGAGAGTTCCTGAGTTTTGTCCTCAGAATTAATTTTATAAGGAAATAAATTCACTCCTTGCAATTGTATACCTTTTAAATTTGCCTATTGAAAGAACAACAGCAGCAGCAGTATGGTGTAACATTTATTTGAAACATGTATTTGGATCATTCTTCATTTGTGGTGGCAAGTGGTGTCCCTTCGACTTTACAACAGTTGAAATAAACTTTAAATACCAATAAATCATAAAATGTTTGCATGTTTGTATTCTGTAGGGTAAACAATTTGTGCACTGTTAATAGTTACATTTTTTTAATTTTAAAATACATATTTAATTGAATTTTAGATTGCATTTGTAACAAAATATGGATCTTCCTGCCATACCTTAGAGAGGTATCATGAAATGTAATTGCAACAATAACATTTTTAATCACAAATAAAGTGGTTATATTGTGAATATAGATTTTATTTAACATGTACAATTTTATTAAATTGTTTTAAAAAATACATATTTTGCTATTTAAGAAAAAAGTTGTGTCCCCCAAATTCATGTCTGTGGTGTTACAACAGTGGATGTCACCCCGTTAAGAAAAGGGGGATTCTATTTGGACTACGTCCTGTGTGTAAATGTCACTGCAGGTGCTGGTTGATCTGAGGGGTGCATAGGGAGTATATTCTTTCTTATTAATTTTCTTAAATTTAGCTAAACTTTCTTAAATTTAGCTAAACAATTTCATGTGTCGCACTTTATTAGTGTCTATGGTGTCATGTTGATAACTTGCAGATCTGACATATTTTAATCACAATTTTGATAAAAACATACTTATTAATATTCCCCTGATCTTGAAATCATCATGATGGCAGCCTCCATTTTAGAAAAGTCTGGATTTAGGCTGATTTGTCTGTGGTGTTACTGTCTTTTCTGGTAACAACACAGAGCCTATAGTAACTTGCAATATAAAGTCTGTGGTGTTATATTATGTCTGTGGTGTTACTTCAAAATGACATGGACATAAGTGGCTGTGTCTCCAGTGTTTGATTGAAATTAATTAAAAATCAAAATGTTCTTAAGCTTTCATTTTAAGGGATATAGCGTATTAAAGGGGTCATATGATGCTATTTTAAAGATCATTATTTTGTGTATTTGGTGTAACAGAATATGTTGACATACTTTAATATTCAAAAAACACATTATTTTTCAAATACTGTACATTATTGTAGTTCCTCTATGCCCCGCCTCTCTCAAATGCGTCGTTTTCTACAAAGCCCCTCCTTCCGACAAGCACAGTCTGCTCTAATTGGCCAGCTGACCCAGTGCAGTGTGATTGGCCGAACACCACTCTTCGGAAATGTAACGCGCCTTACAATAATCGCGAGCTTCAGCTTTCAAAGTAAATATAAAGACAGTTAATAATTAAGTTTTACCATCAGTTCAAACCCTAAAGGGGAACAGAGTCGCATGACAGACACAGTGATGATGCTCGTATATATTTGCAGCACACAAGCCGCAATTAACAAAGCTGACTCCACTGTGATGTGACTCTCTCTCTCTCACACACACACACACACACACGATGCGCAAAACTCTGCATTTGAACAATCAATAGCAAAAGAACTTAGGGTGTACTCACTTTTGTTGCCAGTGATTTGGACAATAATGGCTATATGTTGAGTTATTTTTTAGAGAACAGTAAATTTGTACTTCTATACAAACTGCACATTGACTACTCTAAAATATATCCAAGTTTCATTTATGTAGTATTGTCCCTTGAGAAGATATACTAAAACTGTTGCTGAAATGTGAGGAGTGTACTCACATTTGTGATATACTGTGTATATATACATATATATATTATACCCATGTAATATGTTCTTTTAGTATGTTTTGCCTGTATGCTATATTTGGTGTCTATCAGCTTCCTTATGTAAATGGGATGGTGATGCCTATGTAACATACTAGAATTATAAAAAAAAAAAAAATTGTAACAATTTTTTTATCAACACCCAATAAAACTATATTTGCAAAACACAATATTTGAAGACAAAGGCAGGGCAGGACACGAGGCACACACAACATTCAACAAACTGGCACAGGACTGCAAACACAAGGAGAATAAATAGGGAGCAAATGAGGAGGTTAACGAGGAACACACAAGTGGGGAAAATGAACCAATAATCAGGTAACAAGAGGGGTGGGGTCAAGACAATAGACATGAGAGCACGTTACATAGAACCAAACAAGACAAGCCATGTGCTCACACAAAACAAAAACACAAGCATTATTTAATATATTTTCTATGTTTCTACACTATTTCAAGATAAAGCCAATTTGTTATATTAATATTGAATGCATGGCTTCAGCAGATAGGTTGGCTATTGTTAGATTGTTGCTGAATTTGGCTGAGAAGTCATTTGGGTGGCTCTCCAATGTATTAGTTTGTCATATTGAATGGGTTCCATTTATGGGTTTCATGAACAATATTACCGAATATATGCCATAAATAATTCTAAATCAGAGATGTCACAAATAACATTATGTGTAATTTTGTCTGAAAATTCCAGGCTTAAACTGAAAGAGGTTTATTAAAGAATAAAAAAATCTAGGCTAAACCAGAATCTTTGTGACTGTGATAAAAAATAATGGATTATAACACAGTAAAAGGTTGCTTAAGTACTGAGGAGTTTTAGCCAATCAAAGCTTTGTGCGCAATTAGCAGATTTTTGAAATTGACTGCTTGAGAAGAGTTGAGAAGCTTTGTCAGGGTGCAAGGAAATAAAAAAAATATATATATTATTTGTATAAAAGTGAAATAATGTCCCTCAGGGGAAGCACATGCAAGGGGAAAAGCAGAGGACCTAATACTGAGCCCTGTGGCACTTTATAATCTTCATTCACAGTTTCTGTACTATGGTGGGGCCTAGCCCTAACCCTTAAATCCTGAAACTATATAGTAACTTGGTTACTAATCCTGAAACCTGTTACTA
Organism: Spinibarbus caldwelli; assembly: GCA_039654775.1. Taxonomy (NCBI): domain Eukaryota; kingdom Metazoa; phylum Chordata; class Actinopteri; order Cypriniformes; family Cyprinidae; genus Spinibarbus; species Spinibarbus caldwelli. The sequence goes on from CM077228.1 coordinate 31,261,074, forward strand.
TACAAAAATGAACATTGTTGACAGGACACTATTTTTCCTAATATTTTAGAAATAAATGACAGATTTGAGATTGGTCTATAATTAAATTAACCTGTTTGGGGTTTGATAATTGCCAGTTTTAAAGTTTTTGGAACATGTCCTAAAGAAGAGTTAATAATAATGATAATTAATAATAATAGTAAGAGGTTTTGTGATTACATGTAACACCTTTTAGTAGCTTAGTGTCTTTAAGATCTAATATACATGTTGGTTTTGATGTTTGTTGCTGTGTGCCATTAAAATTGGCTTTAACTTGCATTTGTCTTTTTTGCTTCAGACTTGATGTCACTGAAAAAGGAGAGTCAAGAACTCAATGAAAAAGAAGATAAAGATCAGTATGAGAAACACCGTGATTTCCTAACTGGAGAAAAATCATTTAGTTGCTCACAGACTGTAAAGACAAAAAAAGAGGTCATAAGACAGCAAATAGAAGTTATTTCACCTGCCAACAGTGTGGAAAGAGTTTCAACAGATTTGGACACCTTAATTCCCACATGAGAATTCACACTGGAGAGAGGCCTTACACATGCCCTCAATGTGGAATAAGTTTTACTCTCAAAGTTCACCCAAAAATGAAAATTTGATGTTTATCTGCTTACCCCCAGGGCATCCAAGATGTAGGTGACTTTGTTTCTTCAGTAGAACACAAATGAAGATTTTTAACTCAAACCGTTGCAGTCTGTCAGTCATATAATTGCAGTCAATGGTACCCACGGCTTTGAAAGACAAAAAAACATACACAAACAAAACCAAATTAAACCCTGCAGTTCATGACTATACATTGATGTGTAAAGACACGAAACAATCTGTCTGTGCAAGAAACTGAACAGTATTTATATGATTTTTTACCTCTGATACGCAGTGTCCAACTGTCCTGAGCACATTGACAACATCCGGTGCTCAACGCGTCAACGTGCTCTGGCACATAGATATATACACGTAGATGCCTCAGTAGTGCCTGTTTCTATGGGCCGCGATACTTAAGGATCTACATATATACAGTCATGGCCAAAAATATCGGTACCCTTGGTAAATATGATCAAAGGCGGCTTTGAAAATTAATCTGCATAGTTAATCCTTTTGATCTTTTATTTTAAAAATTCACAAAAATCTAACCTTTCATTGGATAATAAGAATTTTAAATGGGGGGAAATATCATTATGAAATAAATGTTTTTCTCAAATACACGTTGGATACAATTATTGGCACCCCTAGAAATTCTTATGAGTAAAATATCTCTGAAGTATATTCCCATTCATATTCACAATTTTGAGCACTCCAGGGTGATTATGAACATGAAATTGTCCAGCCATGACTTCCTGTTTCACAGAAATATAAATAGGAGGGAAAACAAAGCCCAAATTCCCTTAATCATCCATCACAATGAGGAAAACCAAAGAATATATTTCTGATGTGCAGCAAAAGATAATTGAGCTTCACAAATTAGTGAAGTGGCTTTAAGAAAAGAGCTAGAGCAGTGAAAATTCCCATTTCCACCATCAGGGCAATAATTAAGCATTTAAATGTTACGAAACTGCCTGGAAGAGGATGTGTGTCTATATTGTCCTAATGCACGGTGAGAAGGAGAGTTTGAGTGGCTAAAGACTCTCCAAGGACCACAGCTGGAGAATTGCAGAAAATAGTTGAGTCTCAGGGTCAGAAAACCTTAAAAAAATTGTCAAACAGCACCTACATCACCACATGTTGTTTGGGAGGGTTTCAAGAAAAATTCTCTTAACTCATCCAAAAACAAACTCCAGCATGTTCAGTTATCATACACGACTGGAACTTCAAATGGGACTGGCTTCTATGGTCAGAGGAAACTAAAAAATGAGCTTTTTAGCAGCAAACACTCAAGATGGGTTTGGTGAACACAGGGATAAAAAGTACCCCATGTGTACAATGGGGTATGTTGTGGGCCTATATTTCTGCTGGAGGTCTTGGACATCTTGTTTAGACACATGGCATCATGGATTCTATCAAATACCAACAGATAAAAAAAATCAAAAAGTGACTGACTGTTAGAAATCTTATAATGGGCCATGTTTGGATCTTCCAACCGTACAATAATCAAAACACAAACCTCAAAACCTCAAACCTTGGTCTCTGAGCACAAAACCAAGCTTCTGCTATGGCCATTCCAGTCCTCTGACCTGAACTCTATAGAAAATGAGTGAGGTGAACTGAAGAGAAGAAGCACCAACATGGAGCTGGGAATCTAAAGGGTCTGGAGTGATTCTGGATGAAGGAATAGTCTTTGATCTCGTCAGGTGTTCTCTAATCTCATCAGGCATTATAGGAGGAAATTTAGAGCTGTTAAACTGGCAAATGGAGGTTTCAAAAAGTATTGAATAAAAGGGTGCCGTTAATTGTGGCCAATGTGTATTAGAGAAAAACATTTATTTGATAAAATAAGCTGATAAAATGTAAAAAACTGTAACTTGAATGCAATGTAAGTCGCTTTGGATAAAAGCGTCTGCTAAATGCATAAATGTAAATGTAAATGTATTTCATAATATTTCCCCCCATTTTAAATTCTTATTATCCAATGACAGGTTAGATTTTTGTGAATTTTTAAATAAAAGATCAAAAGGATTAACAATGCAGATTAATTTTCACAGCCTTCTTTGATCATATTTACCAAGGGTGCCGATATTTTTGGCCATGACTGTATATCTGTGCCAGAGCACACTGACGCGTCACGCGCCAGATGTTGGACAGTTGGACATTGTGGTGTATCAAAGGTAAAAAATTATATAAATACTGTTCAGTTTCTTGCACAGACCAATCGTTTTGTGTCTTTACACATCAATGTATCGTCACGAGCCGCAGGGTGTAATTTGGTTTTGTCTGTATGTTTTTTTGTCTCTCAAAGCCAAAAAAGTGGGTATATGACTGACAGACTGCAACGGTTTGAGTTAAAAATCTTCATTTGTGTTCTACTGAAGAAACAAAGTCACCTACATCTTGGATGCCCTGGGGGTAAGCAGATAAACATCAAATTTTCATTTTTGGGTGAACTATCCCTTTAAAGAAACTCGTAAAATGCATATGAGAATTCACACCGGAGAAAATCCTCCCACCTGCAACCTATGTGAAAAGAGCTTCATTCGGAAATCAAGCCTTAAAAACCACTTGAAAATTAATTCTGGAGAGAAGCCTTACACATGCTCTCAATGTGAAAGGAGTTTTATACATAAAAAAAACCTGTTGTCCACATGAGAATTCACACTGGAGAGAAACCTTTCACCTGCACACTGTGGAAAGAGCTTCACTCTAACAACAAGCTTTAAATACCACATGAGAATTCATACTGGAGAGAAGCGTTACACTTGTTCTCAATGTGGAAAAAGTTTTACACATAAACAACACCTCGATGGCCACATGAGAATTCATACTGGAGAGAAACCTTACACCTGCCAGCAATGTGGAAAGTGTTTTACTGAACAAGCAAACCTAAATGTTCACATGAGAATTCACACTGGAGAAAGCCCTTTCATCTGCCATCAGTGTGGAAAGTGTTTTACTCAAAAAGGAAACCTTAAAAAACACATGAAGATTCACACTGGAGAGAAGCCGTTTACACGGGATCACAATTTCAGACTAGTGTGACCATATGGGCCATTTTTACGGGATGCGTCCTTGCCAGGACTTCTATATTGCCTAAAATATCCAGGGTTTGGCTGTTTGCACTGTGCAGGTAGATTGTTGTGTGACATTAATTAGAACTATAGAGAGCAGAGCAGACAGCTCCTTATGCTTTCGAATCGCTCTCGCGCTTACTTTGATGTCTTTTTTGATCGGTGCACAGCGAAGCTTCAAGTCAAACGAACGAACAAACACGTGTGCATATTTGTATCACTTTGATCGTTCCCTGTAGATCTCACCTTCTCACGCGCAGCCCTACGATTGGTTGATTATGTACAATACCTGCATGTTATTGGTCATACATTAAAATCCTGGCCAGGACATGTCCTGTATGAACGGCGCATATGGCCACCCTAATTTCAGATGTAAAGTAGCCCTTTAATGTGTGCAATCACACAAGTCTGATTAGAACATTCAGTGTGTCATGTGATTAATTGTAAAATTCATGTCTGTTTTTGTGCTTTGGCTGGTTCTGAGCCAGACGCGCTCAGTGCATGCCATATATCACAACTAAGCTAAACTATACAAATTTCTTAAAATGTTTTTATGAACATAAAAACGCCAATACCAAAAGGAGCACTCAGTATTTTGTGTACCAGCAGCTGCTTTTAAGTACTGCTTTAAGAGCATCTCATCCTCATGGACTGAACTAGGTTTGCCAGTTCTTGCTGTGAGATTTTACACTACATAGCAATTATACATTTAGCTTGTAAAATAAAATACACATTTCTATGAATCTGACCTCTTTACTTCACTTTCTCACATTCCCATATACAGTGGAACATTGCACCTTCTGCCTCACACTTTACTACAGATATCAGGAATATTATCATCAACTTGTGCAACATAACAGGAGTTATAAATGTTTGCATAAGCCATTTATACTGTATGTATAAGTTTCAGGGTTCCTACGCGGTTTGGAAAAGTATGCAATTTGATTTAAGTAATTTCCAGGTCTGGAAAAGTAAGGAAAAAAGAAAGCAGAGTATGGAAAAATATTTGCATTTCCAGACTTTTGCCCCCATTTGGCTTTTTATAATAGAAAATTAAGAATTTAATGAAAATAAGTTTATTATACAAGAAGTGTGTTTTCATGGCAGCTGTTTAGTGATTCTTTAGTGATTGTCAAACATGACTGAATGAATTCAAGGTGCACTTTTTTTTCTTTTTCTTTTTTGCATTCTGGGTTTCTTCTCACAATATTCTTAGCACCATATGACATAGCCTTGAGGACCTTTGCAAAAATAAAAAATATACAGACTTTTATGTGTGCATGAGAAACCATTAAACTTAGCATATAGGACAATGCACACTGAGTCACCTATTGTGCTATCAGCCCATTTAGCAGTGTGGTGTCTTGGCCACCACAGAAAATGCGTTAAAGAGAGCTAAGACCTTGAAATATGACATACTGCCCTAACGAAAGCCACATATTGAACACTTTTTTTTTTTTTTTTACAATACCACTTTTTTTTTTTTATAGGCCCTTGAACTTGGCAGATAGGACAATGCACAAAACTGTATTGTGCCATCAGCCCATTTCGTGTCATGGTTTTTCTGCTGCTGCAGAGGATGTGCTAAATTGGACATTAGGCCTTGATATTAGAGGTACTACCATAAGGAAAGCCCAATTTTGAGCAAGTTGATCTCTTTTAATTCATGTGCATCTCTGCTCTCACTTTATTCATAGTAAGACGGCAGTGATGCACAAAGGACTAACTTCTACAGCTTATCCTATCAGAACCATGAAATAGTGTAATGATACACACATAGGTTAACATTATCTGGAATTTCACTTTCAGAATCTTCTGAGGATGAATCTGGCAGACGTCTATTCCAGGCCAACTGGCCATTCTGATCCATGGGTAATTCTGAAAAAGAAAAAAAAGAAAAAACACAATCAAATGAAAAGTTTTAAATTATCTTGATTTGAAATTACTTGGTTTGTATTTAACCTTTACGCAAAAAAAAACAAAAAAAAAAACATTATGTATATATATAGTACAATGTCATTATTTAAGCTACAATAAGTAATATTGTTCTCTGTCTGTTGAACAGCCCTAGGACAGCCCTAAAACAGTTAAGCTATTAAGCTAGCCCCCTCAATTTGTCTTCAGAAGTGGTTTGAACAGTGGTAGCAAGGGTTTTGGTTTTTCGGGAGTTCAGGTGGCTTTGGAAATGCTTGCAAACCTGTATTCTTATCTATATAAAACAGTCAAAAGGCTATTTATACATCACTCTTCACACATTATGTTGTGATGAACGTTATTTTTCGCAAAAACCATAAAAAAAAAACCTAATGTCTAATAGGTTCAAGAAATGTATTCCCCCTCACTTGGATTTTTCATGATTTTTGAGACATCATCTTCTGAGATAAATGGCCCTGCAATTGTTACATTAGTTAACCTACATTTTGTAAAATAATGTATGAAATATTTCAGGGAACATTTATATTTATGCACTTGCATTCAATATAATCATTATATTTTCTCTTCTTTAACAACTCTCTTCTTTTTCTTATCTGGCATAGTGGTGATATTATCGTGGTCAGTTTGGACTGATGACGTGTTGTCATAAAGCTCACAATCTTTCTCTTTCTATACAAAATAAATTGGCAAGTTAAAAGGTTACTCCACTCAAAAATGAAAATTTTGTCATTAATCACTTACCCCCATGTTGTTCCAAACCAGTAAAAGCTTCGTTCGTCTTCGGAACACAATTTAAGATATTTTGGATGAAAACCGGGAGGTTTGTGACTGTGCCATTGACTGCCAAGTAAATTACACTGTCTAGGCCCAGAAAAGTATGAAAGACATTGTCAAAAACGATGCTACGTCAAAATTACGTCCTCTGTGTCACCGTGGCGCCATTTTGGAGAATATCCGCTGTACGCAAACTGCGTACGCTGTTCTGTGTCAGCCGCTCCACACGGGTTTATTTACATTTATTTATGCATTGATTTGAACGAAAACAGTGTATCCGTGTGGTGCGGCTAAATTGATCTAAATTGATCGTAGCTCCATTGGCTTACAATGCTCTTGGGAAACACCTATGCAAAAGGTGGGACTTATAAAAACAAACTTGATGGGAAAATTTGTACACCTGCACGCAAACTCTTGACCCATGTGTACAAACTCTTTTTCCTGGAGTGAGAAAATTAATAAAGCAAACAATGATTTTAAACACTGTTTTCATGTCGATATACACATTTACATTAAATATTCCACTCATTAATATAGATAAGGACTGAAATTGCATAGTCATTATGCAGAAGTTAAACCAAAATTATATGAATTTAGACATATTTGTAGTGGATGTGCTTGATCACTTTTCCTGTTGCATGCTATGTTTTAATGACAGCGAGGAGTGCTATAGGTGAACAATAATTCATCTTTAAACTAAACAGCAGATCTCATGTTATGAGAAAATATTAGCGAGAACAATGATCAATGATGTGCACTTACTTCGATATTATAGCAGATACTGTTGGATTTGGTTTGAATAGGTCTAATGATAATAGCTTACTGTACAACCACAGCTTCACAGATGTGTTGATGTCATGTGAAGACATTATGAACATTATGAAAAATAGCCTACCACTGTATTTGAAGAATACAACTTGAAGAAAATGGTAAGATTTACACATTTCCTTTTTAAAATACTTTGTCAGTGACGCGCCAAGTCAGACAACTGTATTTACACTACAATAAATATGGGCCTATCTGTTTCCACTAAAAATAGCTAAAAGATGTTCACCTCATCAGCAAAAATGCATAAATTTAATTTGATTTGAATGGTTTAAACTATTGAAATACTATTTGGCCAGTGGAAAAGAATGCCATCACCTCTTTTCTAAAATATTTCTCTGATAACTATTTTAAACAGTTTTGTTTTATGGATATTTTGATGTATTTATTCTAAAACAAGGATATTGGATGATTTTTAGTAATAAAAATTAATGTATGGCACAAATGGCATTTATAGTCCGTATCTCATATTTCCTTAATATGTCTTGTACATTTGACGGTGTTAAAAATGGTGTCACATGGATGGGAATATGCATGGAAATGATATGCAGATGAGGTTATGCATAGTAAAACTAGGTGTTGTAAGCTCCATATATGGTGATTTCAGGGGGGGAGATGTGGTGGAGATGCACGTACGCACAATCTTCCCCTGACCGGGATTTCTGGCGTACTTTTGTACGTACGCAAAATCTAGCTTTTGTGCATACGTATACTTTCAGGATGAAATCTACGGAGAGTTTTATAAATGAGACCCCTGGTCTTTTCATGATCAATTAGAGAAAACGCATGAAGTGACCAGGTGTAAACAGGACCTATGTGTGATCTTGAGCCGCCTTTTTTGAGGGGGGAATATGTAAGGTCTGTTTTGGGTTCTGTTTCATGTTCTTGTTTTCATGTCTTTTATTTTGAAGTTTGGTCATGGTTGCTGTTTGTTTCATGCTTCCCTTGCCCTCATGTCTTCATGCTATTGGTTCTCTTGTTCATTGTGTCATGTTTTGATTGGTTGTCCTAGTCATGTGTCTTGTTTCCCATTGGTTAGTTCATGTCACGTGACTCTGATTGTTTGTTATAAGTAGTCATGTCGTTGCCTTTGTTCCTTGTCGTGTATTAATGTTGTAATCTGCTGTCAGTGAGTCTAGTCTGTTCATGTCAAGTCAAGTCTTCGTTTGGATGTAGTAAATTT